>JAPYZJ010005834.1:0-10910 GCA_030522765.1 Ophioninae sp. B BG-2022a
GAGAACGATAGGTTTTAAGAGAAAATGTTATAAATACAAAAAACCGCGTATTTCCATAATAAATCGCCTGGAATTTTTCCGGAATTTTTTTCTGACATTCATTTTTTTCTCGAGTATTTTTTCGAAATTTACGAGTCAAATTTTTTTTCTTCAATCAAGCTACAATAGAATCAAGGGTTTTTTAATTTCAGTTCTCTACTGGTCAAAGTCGATATTTTTGGTTCAATAAAAAAGCTCGAGATGTTTACTCGCGATATTCATTCTGCTCCTTAGCTTTTGATAGTTTTCGATGACGAAACGTCTCGAGTTGTCAAATTTGTCGAAAGTTGCTTACTTGGTATTTCCATTTCCACGATGTTTCTCAGAGATTGGTATTTAAGTAGTGGAAAATACATATTCCACGCGAAACTTGTACGAAGGGCTTTTTGGAAAAGTTATTAAAACATTGACGTTAACATAGAGACTCTCGTGCCATCTTGCTATACACTCGAAAAGGTCGAATTAAAAAAAAAAGTAATTGATTACTTGTTCCCAATATGATAGAAAAGAATATATCCATAATTGATAAAGTAAAAAAATGACGTATCGACTATCGGTAAGCGTCAGCTTTGCTTTACCAACAGTCGGTAAATTTGAGTGGGAACAAAACTTTTTTTAAATGATCGTAAAGACATCGATTCAATAAGTTAAAAATGTTGCTGTAAAGTTCTCCTCTATATGACATACATCTCGAAACAAAGACGTTATAGCCGTTGTTCACCGTTCAACAGAAGGCAATCAGTATCCTTTCTTTGTATTTTCGGAAAATCAACCGTTCTAGAAATCATTGAGTATATGCAATCCGGATATCTCTCTCGTACTCATGGCCGCTCGGTCGATTTGGCGCTTGTTCTTAAGGACATGTCGAAGACGTACCACGTGACACACGAGTGCGAGAGAGATAGTCGAAATTTTTAGATCGCAATTTCTCAAGGACGAAAGATTTTTATGGTAAAATTCAAGCATCTATTTCTGCCTCTACGAATTCTACAAAGACTGATGCTCGCTTTTTCACCGTAAACTCAATTGACGCTGAGAAAACGGATTTCGAAAATTTGTGAGGTTATGTCGATGTCCGTCATGCTCTTAAGTACACATTTCACAAGTCTAGTCATTATAAATACTACCAAGTTTTATCCTCGACATATCTTGACCTTTCGGGCAAGATCCGAGTTCGTCATTAAAATCGAGCGGGCGATGTACGTTTGTTACATCCTAACACTCAGCCATCCCAAAAATCATGAAATGTCTACAAATCAGGTTTCACAATTTCAGTCGTTCGATTTGACACTTTCCCTTAAAACTGATATGTCGGCAAAGCGAAAAGCACTTTTAAGAAAATGATTGCAACAAATGGAGATGAGCATGCAACAATCGAAAATCGTAGGATCGAAATGACTCACCGTATGAAGTAACGCCAAGTATCGATGAATCCTTTTTCAACGATATAGAAGATCTTCTCCGGATCATTAGTCTTCATTATCTCGTTGCGATTTTTCCCGTAATACAAATCGCTGAGATCGTCCTTTTGTTTTTTGGCTTTGATCTTGTCGTCCTCCTTGGCTCTCTGGGCGCTCTGGACTTTCGCCTCACAAATGGTACACGAGGGTGTATTGACCGGATACTCCTTGGATTCGGGAAAGTATGTTTTGAGTATAGCCCACGCGACCGCCGGGACAACTTTTCTACTCGAGTCCGGAGTTTTAAGGGCGTTGTGTTCGCACAGAAGATCTTCGTTGAAGTTTATCACTGCTTCATTCTCCTCCGATTCTTCGGGATCTTTCGTATCCGTATCATCGGATGGTTCCTTTTCCGATTTATTCTCTTCGGGGGCCGAATCGTTATTGCTTGGATCGTCAATCTCGTGCTCCATCAGTTCCATGAAGTTTTCCATCACCAAACGACGCCATGATTTCAGGGACTCCGCACCCACGATATAACTCGTTTCCGTTCTGTCAAAAAGTCATAAAAATACTTACATTTTGAACGGAACGTTTAAAAGATTCGACAAAGCCAGGGTTAGTAGCACTCACGACTCCTTGAAGTTGCGCATTATCTCGCTGACCTCCTTGTAATCTCGCTCGAGGCCCGATTTGAAGCGCAACATTTTGCAGCGTTTCTTCACGCAAACGTCGCATAGCGAATTCTCGTCGAGACGCGGGCCGCCCCGATACCTCTCGTAAATCAATTTCGCTGCGCTCGGTGGTATACACTTGGCTCTGTTGACTTTCAGAGGATCGAGACGATAGTGCGGGCACATAAGGGTCGAATTGTCGATCGGGGCAACCTCCGAGTTCGACTGATTGTTCAGCCATTTAACGAGCCAATCATTCGGTATCCACTGATAAGACTTCCATTCTATATCCGGATTACCGATTATTCTGTAGAAGTCGATGACCAGCTGACGCTTGGCATTTTGATCCTCGATCTCTTTTTGCTGTGACAAATTTTTATTTGTTCATTATTTTTCGTTAATATAATAGAGACAGCAGCGATTACGGTTAATCTTATTTGATCAATTTTAGTATACGAACATTAAGTAGTTTTCAAGATTGTTTTTTCGCACATTCGTTTATTTTTTTACCTTCTCTTGCTGAACCGCCAGCAGACTGAGTTCGTGCTTGACATTCTCCTCACGCACCAGTTCTCGGAGCGTTCCGCTCAATTCCCACTTTTCAAACTCCAACTGCACGATGAATTAAAAAAATACGTCCATTTAGTGACGAAACCAGAGAGAGAAAAATGGAGACTCGAGATCCTTTTCAAATGTACAGTTCGTTTTATAAGAGCGTGTACGGTAAAGCACAAAAGCTATTGCGAAAAAGCATCGGAATGAATATACACTTATCGAATAAACGATGAGAAACATTGATTGTTATTGATTGTTAACAACCTCATTTTAAAATCCATTTTATAATACTGAAAAACTGGAGATCGTTTTTTTTAAATAAGTTACGTAAGCTTTGTTAAGAAATGTATGTTTTCGATAATGACTGTCGACAGCCTTTAAATGATTTTCACCGTATCTTTTGTAAATTTGAAAATAAGGCATTATGCGATTTATATGATACCACGCCGACCGACGACCAGCGAAAAAAAATTTCATTTGCCGGCGGCTATATTTTTCTTGTTCTGCTGTATTTTCAGGTGATTTTAGAAGGGCCTTGATATATCTTTGTGATGGAAAAATGCGTCTGTTGTGGAATTTGATTTTTTTTTCTTTTGTACCACCAGGTTCTTCGTACAGACCCTTGGGGTCATTACTAGGGGATGATGAAGCTGATCATTTTGATAACTCCGCATATATAGGGACTGTGCATTAATTTTGAGGGAATTTTTGATAAAACGATAGCTTTAATTTAAAAAACGTGATTACAAGTTGATCATTCAAAATTGTTTCCATTGTTAGCCACTACTTGCTTTTCAAACAGGTCTTCATCAAGTAACGTCTCCAATTCTTCATCTTCGAACTTTTTTGGCTGGTCTGTAGTTTCCTCGTCTTTCGTATCGAGATAATTATTTTCAGAACGTCGAAATCTGTATTCACATGTTCACACGATTGAGTGTAATCCCCGTAAGTTCCCGAAAGCAATCAACGACTTTCAGCAGCACTATTCTTCAAATTGAGAAAGAAAGATAAAACTTCCCGCAAATGCCGTTTTGTCCATACGTAAATCGAGACATTCAATGCTTAAAAAACTGTATTGTTAACACTTCGGAAAGATAACACATACTAAAAATTATTTGTTAATGGTGATTTGATATGATTTTAGTAACAATTCGCCACTGACGCGATGTAATAAAAGTCACGCCCTCCCTAAGAAATTCCTGAAAATTACTACACGGTTCTAAGAGCTGATAGTTGATCGATGATAAAATTGCAAAGGAAGCGCGAAAGTTGGTTGAAAAATTTGATTAACAACTTCTTGTTTATCGTTTATCGTTTTCTTCTATAACATTTTGAAGGGAAGGAAGTTGGGTGGGATTGTAACAAGTTCCTCTGATAGTTTATAGGGGATACAAGACTGAAAACGTTAAGAATTGCTGCTGTACGTAAATAAAGCCAATTAATATAATTCTAAGAGGCGATTCCAAGGATATTTGTTTACTCACATCTTCGTAATGATCACGTTCCCCGCAGCTCATGTTCCTATGTGCATCGCCGTTCAGCAGTCCGTATTCAATTTTTCCAATTTTTGAGGTACCCTCGTTTGATTGAGAACCGATTTTGTAGGGTTTGATTTCGGGTTCGGTCGACTCGATCGAGTTATAGCCGATAATGCCGTTTATGAGATTTTTTTGTTCCGGGGATAATCGGGGTTTCGCCTCACACGTATCGTCAACTTCCATCGTCAAAACATCGTCGTTCAGTCTCGTCTTTTTGGACGCGCTCGTGACTTCGCCACTGCTCGTACAACTCGTGCTAGAAGTGGCCTCGCCGAGATTCAAGAGAGAGGTTATGTCGGTGCAATTCTTGCGCTTTCCATCGTCACTCGATTGACCGTCCGATAACACGTGATCGGCAACCGTCAGTTTCTCCAGTTGAGACGTGTTGCTCGTGTTGTTCGTCGAGTCGCACTCAACCAATTTCTTCGCCTTTGCCGAACGCTTCCCCGTTGACCCGTGCTTTCCCTCCGCTACCAGCCTCTTGTACACCAACATGTAAGCCGTGTTCGACGATAAGAATCCCTTCGGTACACGCCCGCGTTTCACCACTTTCGTCGTTGTATCTGCGTTTCGTAAGAAAATCTTAACAAAACTATCTTTTGGAATTGAAACGTTGGAGGTGTTTTTTGTTTGTTTGTTTTTTAAAGCTAGGATTCTACTTTCAAGGAAGGCAAAATTGGAAAACCTTGGTCTTGTGGAACGGTCGGAAGGTATGGTGCAGGCATTGCTAATTAAGCTTATTTAATTTTTTTGTCATTTTTCTTTTACGCAAAACTTTGATCATGTTTATCTCTACACTACTTTTTTACGCCACTTGGTGCTAAAATTTCTGAAACTAATAAACCGATTGTTGTGAACTTTTAACGACGTATTCTGCTCACCTATAGCAACCGACTAAACCAGAATTCTTAAAAACTTGGCTTGTTACTGTTTTTTTTTTTGCATAGAGTAATTACGAATGTGCAATCTTTTTTTTATGCAACTCAAAATGCATTCAATGACAAGATCGTCTATATAACCTTATCTTGATGAAGATATACGATACGTTTACAACAAAAGCATGAGGTTATATCACAGCAGCTTTATAAACGTTCAATTAAAAATTCATTGGAGTTGTACTTCACATATGGGAAAATATTCCTGAGCGTTCCCTTATCCTCAATGATGACTGTCTACAGCGCAAAGCGTTATTTTTCGAAATTGAAACGTATAAATTGATTATACGCTATTAATGTTGAAAAACAACACTTCACACTGCAGTTGGTCGTCATTGAAGATAAATGCTTAGGAATATGTCCACATTTGAACGACAAGGCTAAAAAATAAAAGACCCCCAAGTTTTCATAAGTAACTCTACGGTGTTTCTCAAAAGCAATTTTGATAAATGTTTGGTTTACGTTCTGTCCAGGTATCCAAAAATCATATAAAATTGTTAACTCGTAACATACCGGTTATGCCGTCCTCGATCCGTTTGTTCTGCATTTTTTCAACTTTGTCGTCGCTGAATTGATACCACTCGCCACTGGAGTTGCATATATTTGCAATGTAATGTCCGGAGTGAGCGGAGGGTCCTTTATGAGAGAGTACCGCAACGAGGCTGTATAGATGAGTCTGTTGGGGACATCGAAGATACTCGGACATGTCGAGATCCTCCGGGAACTGTATGAACGAGTTGAGCTTGCGTTTCTGGCCGGAGTCTCTGCGATCAAGAAACGAGTCGCCCGTAGTTCGGGCCTCGCGGATCAATCATCTTCCGGAGTTATCTGGATCGATCAGCGAGGGGTATTACACCCGCGCAAAACATAGTACTTGCGGATGCACGAGAAAGAAGAAGACAAACAGAACAATTGCACACAATATAGGGAGAAAAAGAGATAGAAAGAAACGAAGGTTTGGGCAAAAAGAGCATTTTATCATTTTTTGCTCAAAATATAAGGTGCCTTTTCAAATTTCGTGGGATACGTACATACGATTTTCGATATAGTTTTTTTTTTCGTTATGTTGATACATATGACCCATACTGACCGCCATTTTTATTTTCGACAAACGAAATAACTTCAGAACAACGAAATAAAGGGAAAAATCGCGAGACACGTACCGTGTATAATCGGGGAGTAAAATTACGACGTACTTTTTTCATTCAGCCGACGTTTTCAACCAAGCTTTAGACTGAACTTTTGGAAAAATGTTGAAACTTATGTAAAGATATACGTATCAACAATTTTTTTAAGTTTATAGCACCATCTTATTTACCAACATTTACCCCTTGTTTTTAAATATAAAATAAGATCCCGTGAGAAATGCAGGTTTCTGCATAAGAATTAAATTGATCCCGAAATAACCTTGAAAACGGGCTCGAAATATAAAAGTCTTCGATTGGTTTCACTGTTCTTGAGTCATCTAAATGTCTGAAAGCAGGTGGAACTCTTTAAATACACAGGGACGAAAAGTTACGAATCTCTATGTTTGATCTCTTACCGATGAAAAACGAATCGCAAAAGTTGAATGTTCAACGTCTCGGGCAACTCGTCGAGCCTTATGAAGCGCCTCGCGTCTTGTTTGTCATTGCACGTAGCACAGTGGTACTGATTAGCTCCGACGAGCTCCTCTTCGGTGAGATACTTTTCAATGGCTTCCTTGAGGGTCGGTGCAAGCTGAAGATCGAGCTCGTAAAAGGTTGTCGAGGTTGGATATTCCGTGCCGCACGTTGAACAACTGCGCAATCGAGTTATTTATCGCTTAAATCGCGCCCTGACTTTTTCTCTGTTGACGAGAATTCTTTTCCGAGATTATTTGTTGTATGTCTTTGTAACATTTCCAACAATTCATACGGCACAATTGATTGAGCGTTCAATTGCAAGAAACCTCATTAGCACATTGTGATTCTCGTTGAAAAATAACATTCAGATAAAATGTTCACAAATCGTATGCAATGAGAAACTAATGGTGAACGTACCAATTAACGTAGCTGTACTTTCCCTGGGTCAATCGCTGTAACTTTGTTTTGAGGGACATGTTTTGTTGGAGCTTGCCCTCAATGTGACATAGCAGAAGTTTTGAAAATTCCTGCGCATCCTGTTGGGTCCTTGTGTCAAGGGATAGAGCGATCGCCAAATTGGTTGGATCCAACAGTTGTCGATTGCCAAATTGCATCATGGCGAATATGTATTGCAATTGCCCAACAACAGTGATCGGCAAATAAGGCTGTCCTGCGCTCTCGGAACACCGTAGCGCATCCCTCTCTTCCGCATCCTCCGAAATATTCCACTTATAAATGATGCGTCTGATAAACGAGAAATGCACTGTTCATTTCATTTCTTTTTCGATAGTCCTGATGTAATTTCAACAACAGTAAGTCACCTCATGTCCTCATTGTGAAACCAAACTTGTATGAGACTGTTGACATAACACGTGGCGCCAAGATTTTTCAATCCTACATACTGAGTGGGATCCCGCAGTTCGGATAGGGAACTTTCCAGAGACGCCACTTCAGCGGGATGAGATTTAATGTACTTCTCCTCTCCAAGACCAGTCAAGCACATCGGATTATTGCTGCAATTTCGCCTGTGACAAGTTTTATCTATCACCGACCGAAATCTTAAATGCAATATTCGATTTAACACAGCGTCATTTATATGCTTCGTTCTCGTGAATGTCACATATTTGAATGGAACGGAATAAGTACTTCATCTTCCTAGATCCTGTCCTAGACGTCATATGGTCACCAATTACTGGTTGCGTTATATCCAAATTTCTTAACTTTTCTTTTTCTTGTACTTGCGTTTCATGTTCCTGATTATTATTATCCCAACTGGAATTTGTACAAATCAAAATGAACTTATAAACCCAATAAAATTTAAGTGAATCTAACCGAAATGATGATGCTTATCCTCTTAGACGCAAAATGGCATAAATTCATACTCTAGCACTGCGATTAACTCAAGCAATCCAAACTAACCGCAAAAGTCTAAAGTAGCTTGATTATATGCCAATGAACACGAAAACACAAATAATTCTTAACTTTCATTTTTGTTCCTTGCCTTTCGTCCACTCAATTATTTTGTATTCGCCCACAAATTCTAAGGAATTCAAATAAACCTAAATAAACATGAACGAACGTGCAGAAACCCAAACAACCTCAAGTAAACCCATACAGCGGAGGAAGAAAAACAATAATCAGTCCTGCGGTACTGCAGCTAATGCAAATATGTTCAAAATGTTTGCACAAGTTCAAGCAGAACTCGATAAATCCAAAGGAACCTGCCGAAACCCTATTGAATATGAATAAACCCAAACAAACCTGCACAATACCAAGCAGCTAGTTTAAACTAAATCCGCCCAGTTCAACTTACTTGCAATTCCTGCAGCTTTTCAATCCGATGCGATACGCAGTTTCCAGGTGCGACTGTTGAAGTTCATCCGCTTCCACGGTCTCAATCCAGGCCCATGCCAATTTCTCAAGATCAGTTTTCTTCGTCGGAGGCATTTCGTCGAATGCGTTATTCTACCCGAGCAAGTTGCGAAATATTGCATTTAATAATTGAATAATTTTTTTTTCAAAATTATTAATTTGAACGTGATCGCAACAAGGCAATGCAAAATTATAACAGAGACATGATAATTTACTTCGCCAAAATCTAGTTATTTGGGTTAACCTGGGTTAACTTCTCACGCACAGTCGCAATTTCGGAAATTTGTTTAAAAAAAGACAATCACAAATAATTACCGAAAAGCGGATATTTTTTTTTTACAAATGCGTGGAGCCTCCCACCAACGTGCGTTCCGCGACGAAGAATGCGCGGGAAAAAGAGACCGGAATAAGCGCGAGAAACGACCACACGATTGGCGTTTAAGGACGAAGACGACAATGATAATCTTCCGTTAGCGCGAAGATGGACGAATAACGTGAGAAGAAACGTTAGGCGCGAGAATCAAAAATACGAACGGGATGAAGGGAGAAAAAGAAAATTGTTTATTTTGTGTTCTTTACTCACATATGTATCGAACGAGTTCAACCGTCGCTCGAGTCTATCAGTGTACAGAAGTCTGCTGGGTTCACGACGATTCTCATCATCTCCCCCAAGATCGCGGGAAAGGCAGGAATTTCTCTTCTCACTGAAACATCATCGCGAAACGAGGCTCGCGCGGGGGAGGGGGCGAATAAACAAGAACACAGTGACGCAAGGGCGGTGGTTTTTTTCTTCCTCGCCTTTAGGTTGCGGAGACGTGGCGGAAAACTGTTCCACTCGTTCGACACTACCGAGAAAAGGAAAAAACAGGAACGCGTACTTGTCTGTAAATTTGTTGAACTTGATTCGTTTGTATTAGTGATAGCGCCGATAACGAAAAAATCCACACACACGCTAAAGATCGAACGCTCTTCCGTGTGTGATTTTGAGGTTAAGCGTTGCAACGCCGCTCTTGTTGTTCATGACATTGCGCTGCGGATTGAATATCCGTCTCGAGACTTGCACTGGCACGCGAAGTTGCAGTTATTCGCGATCACAGGACACAATTCTTTTCGGAGAATATCTTCGATTCTATCTAACAAAACGCGTCTCGAACTCGTTGATACCGCAACGATGCACTATAGCGAGGGTACAAGATAAACCGACACCACGACCGTAGCTCACGTCCCGTCGCCATATGCAAAATCTTTGCTTTTTTGTGTTAAGCGGTTAAAGCGGCGCGCGCACTGATCCCGCGATTGTATCTTTCCAACCGCTACCTACCTTGCCGACAACAGCTGTTTTATGTTTATCCATCTTGGGCAGAGATATATCCCTGCCCAAGACAAAAATCTTTAGTGAAGTAAGCTGCCACTCATAGCGCTAAGTATGTTATGAGAAGTTTGCGGGCCTGCACGTCTACAGAGCTATATAAACTTAGTCGCCAACTTGTCGAAAATCGTTCTCTAACATACAGCAATCGTTTGTTAGTGTTCGTTACACAAGATCCGTTTGTTAGACCTTATTTATTTAATAAAACGAAAAACAAATTTTATGTCCAAGTTACCCAGGTAGACACGTACCGCCCGTGTACTGCTCTGGTGGAGTACGCCGTAACGTCACAGTACCGGTACGGCGTATGGTACGCTACGTTGAATGTACCAGTACGGTGGCTCACGTCGTACCGTACACGAGCGCTACGCGCGTACCACACGAGTGATACCCGCGTATCGTACACGAGCGGTACGCGCGTACTGCTCGTGTACGATTCGCGACACGATTGGTACGCCCGTACCGCTCCCCAGATAGACAAGCGTACGATTCCCCTAGGGCACTCCACGGCGTGAGCTCACCATACCAGTACCGTATTGTCACGGCGTGGAATTCCACGGCGTAACGTTACGGTAACGTTACGCCGTGAAATTCGCGCGAATCGTACGCGCGTACCGCTCGTGTACGGTAAAAGCATGGAGACTAGAGATTACTGTAGTCTCCATGGTGCTACCGGTCGAATAGTTTTCCAACGATTTAATAATAATTAACGTCTAACAAACGATAGAAATCGGCTCATAATCATTAACAAACGACTAACAATCGAGTATGATAAAAAGAATCACGAGTCTAAGAATTATTAGAAGAAGAATGATGCAGTCGCCGCGTAGTGCATGAACGAAAAGGTTGTTATTGATTAAATGAAAATAAGACTCTAACACTCGATAAAACTCGCATAACAATCACCAACAATGTACTAACAAT
>JAPYZJ010005835.1:0-21229 GCA_030522765.1 Ophioninae sp. B BG-2022a
ACGCTTCTCGCACCCGCAAACTTTCCACCGTAAACGCCGGCCCACCGAGAGGAGCTTGCGATCGACCTTTTCTTTTTATCGCGCTCTCTCGTCGAAACTCGTGTCGATATCGATATACGCGCGACTACACTATCTCTCTCTCTCTCTCTCTCTCTCTCTCTCTCTCTCTCTCTCTTTGGTTAACGCTGTTTCTATATACGCAAAAGCACATTTCGTGGATATATCGACGGAGAGGGTGCGTCGAGGAGGGGCGGGGGAAGGGGGGGGGGGAAGTGTATATAAATACCCAGGTCGCCAGCTCCCAAGCTCAAATAGGTGGCCGATCTGTGCGCACTCTTGGAATGGTGGTTCCCCCCTTTTCGCACGTCGTTCTTATTCTCGCAACGGGGAAAGATAGAATAAGGCTCCTTTTTTTTTCGTATTTTTCATCCGCTTTGGTTAAGTTCGTAGTTTCGTTGTTTCTGTAAGAATCTCAAGAGACGATCCGGCACAACTCAGAGGGATCGTAAAATGACTCGAATTTTTTTACTGACGAGAATAGAAAAGTAGATAAAACTCGTGGTCGTTCCTTCGCGAAAGTTAGGAAAGATCTTTTTTTTATAGTTTTCTACTGCACATAGTACTGTCATTTCTGTGTGTTTGAATTTTTTTGCTTTTGCGAAGATTCGACGTTTTTTCTATCCTATTTTTATATCTGTTGTGAAATTGACGTGTTTCCTGTTTCTTTCGGTACACTGAAATATAGGTTCTTTTTCCAGACCGTTTGAAATACGATCTCGTTCGACGCGATACGAATAGCGATTTAGAGAGACGTCGAATTTTTGTGGACCGGCAGAAATACCAGGAAAAATGACACTTTTCTGATTTTTGTTGAAACACTTTTTTTTTTCAAAATTCGATTATCGAATTTCAAAATTGGTTGATCAAATTTCAAATTGCGTTTATCAAATTTCAAAATTCATTTATCAAATTTCAAATTTCCTTTATCAAGTTTCAAATTTCCTTTATCAAATTTCAAAATTCGTTTATGAAATTGCAAAATTCGTTTATCAAATTTCAAAATTCGTTTATCAAATTTCAAAATTCGTTAACCTTTAAGAATATTTGAGGGAGTGCATATCAGTGCCCACCCCTTGTAACGCATTTGTATCCTGGGTGTTGAATCGGCATTTTTGAATGATCTACAAAAACGTCGTCCGTCTGCACGAAGCGCGTCTTGATACCTCGGGTATGCGTCCACGAGACTCGCGACGATTCGCGGATTGGATCGGTTCCAGATTTCTTCCTGCTCTTGTTAGCCTCTTACCACTCCGAGAGGGATACGAAACTAGCAACTTCTCGAGAGTAACAGTGTGATACGAAATAGTCGGTGCTCTTGTGAATTTTCTAGCTTAAGCCAAGGGACCGGTCGCGTACGTACCCCCTTACTCGCTCCAGTATATCTATATCCTATATCCCCATTTATACGTTTACCGAACACCACCCTCGCGCGCCGCCACTTCACTCTATCATAAATAAACGACAAAAACGACCACGAAAAGACGTTTAATTTTATGAAGAAAAACTACCGTGCGGCGATTCCGCTTATCGCGGATCACGTGAAAATAAAAAGAAGAAACAATAAAAGAACAAACGCGAGCCTGGAGACTTTGGTCACATGCCAGTCGTAGCAGTTTGTGGTGCCGTGGAATTTATTTTATTAGTCGATAAAAACTACCTGACGTATTAAAAATGATTGTTTTTGTTTTTTTTTTCGGGACGGTTGTTTTCGTTCAATTAATTGTAATTATTGGTAATAAGGATGATGATGGTGATGATGATGACGATCATGATGATAATGATAATTATTATAATCATGACGGTAATGATGATGATGATAATGATAATTATTATGATCATGACGGTAATGATGATAACGATCATGATAATGATAATTATAATGATCATGGCGATAATGATAATAATTATAATGATGATGACGATAATGATGATTATAATGATTATGATGATACCGATGATCATAAAGATAGTGAAGATGACGACCGCAATGATGATTACGATGATGGAAATGACGGTAGTAACGATAATAGCACAATAATAATAATAATAATAATAATAGATAAAGGAACAATAAAAAAATGTCGGACTTTTGCGAAATTCATCTGCATGAAAAATTAAAGGGGTCGGCAACGGTCCATACTGTGGAAAAAAAATTCAAAAAAACGGCCCCCTTCTGCAATTCACGGACAATAACTCAATGGGCCCAATTTCGTAATCGACCGCGCCGATCTAACTTTGTGGGTCATGCGTATCGATGGTTTTTTTTTTCGTAAAACCGCACGAAACAGAAAAAAAACATGTCTCCGGAGAGTTGTCGTAAATTGGGGCATCTCTGTGTACCTTGACTGTTATTCGTTTCTCTTTATCGTATCGAGAGACTATAAACCGCGTTCGAGGCGGATAACGTTTCCCTCCCGGGAGTACAATAAATGTCTGCAAATAATTCCGACCAACGTGTTCTTTTTTTTTGCAACGATAAACAAATATTCAAATGCAAGAATAATTGAGGTTCGAAGTAACGTCCTCTGCTGTTTTACTCTTCGGGGAAAAACTCGTTTACTTTCGCGACTTCTCTTTATCGAACACCGAGATCAATCGGCCACGATTAATCGTTCCTCATGCCCCAATAATTTTTGGATGCTCGCACGAAAATTATCCACGAACAATCCTGCACGAATGTAAATTGGCAAGCTTGTAGGCCAATTACAGGAATAATAAAAAGACAATAACGGAAAGAAAAAAACGGTGAAAGACCGTTAACAAGGTCATATCGATTACAAAGATCGGTAAGCGAGACCAGTAAAACAAACAACTGTAATAAAATACGGCAAGAGAAATCGGTAAGAAAAAATCGGCAAGAAAAATCGGTAAGAAAAAATCGGCAAGAAACAATCGGAAAAAAAAACCTGTAAGAAAGAAGGTTAAGAAAATCGGTAAGAAAAATAGTTTCCAACAGAGATCAGAGAAAAAAATCGGTAAGAAAAAATCTGCAAGAAAAAATCTGCAAGAAAAATCAATACGAAAAAAGCTTAAAAAAAGATCGTTGAGAAAAAGATCTGCAAGAAAGAATTTTTAAAATCAGTAAGAAAAATCTTTAAGAAAAAAGTTTAAAAAAAGATCGTTGAGAAAATTTTATCTGCAAGAGACAAGGTTAAAAAAAATCGGTAAGAAAAATAGTGTCCAACAGGGATCGGAGGGATCACTCGTAACGTCAGAGCCTGTCGACAGGTGTCGATAGGCGTAACGAAAATTTTCCATCGAGGTTAAGCGTTAATGACAATAATTATGCACTTTGTTTTATAATGTCAAAGTAAAACGTTTCGAGCGATCGTATTATTATAGGTAAGAACGTGCATGAGCCTTATTGATAATTAGCATTCGTCGCGTGCTCCAGTAGCCGGTACACACGAGCGTTACTGCGAACGGGGAAAGGTGCGATGGTGAAGACAGTTTCTCGGACTCAACGTTTAACGTAAAATACGCTGGCTTGAAATATTCACGCACACGATTACGATTAATCGAGTTTGTCATGTAAATTCTCTGTGCTCGGTGGACACGCATACACCTCCCGCGTGATGTAATCGCGGGCGCAATTAACCGTGAAACAAACTCGCCAATATGGATTGGAAAGAGGCGTACTTATATATTGCTGAATATTATTCGCAATTGAGACGAGCGAGGTAGGGAGGGTGGAATTTCTGTCTGGTTCTCTTTCACGGTTCTGTAAATTCTCGGTTCTTGTTTCCCTCGTCAATGTCACAAGTATAGTCGAGCGGACACTCCGCGCGACTCCGAGAAAGTGAAGTGCAAACTTTTTTATTTTTCTCTCTCCCTCTCTTACTTTTTGTCTTTCTTCCAACGATACGTATAAATTCGATCAACGCGGGATTCTGCAATCTGCGTCGTTGGAATTCGAGCTGGAAAAACCGGAAACAAGGTGAGGCGCGGCGACGTCCGCAACTATATTATTTCGTAAATAAAACAAAACCGGGCCACCTCGTGCCATTCAGTGGAAAATAACCGCGCGCGATCGAACGAAGATATTTCATAACCGATTGGAAGTGTTTAAGGATATTCGTCACTAGGGGGTGGATCGCTTGTATTTTTTCTTTAACTGAAATCGATTTTTCCCTTCCGTAAACCCAAACAATGTGAACCATTTTTGTGAACAAACCATTTTTGTATTTTTCTATTTTTAATGAATCGTTGTTTTATCATAGTCCCAATATACAAGGTTTTTCCAAAAATTATGGAATAAATTGTAATTGCACTTCGATGACTTCCCCCGGTCGCTTTATCCCTGATATTGGTGAACGTAAAGAGCCGAAACTGGCGAGTCTAGAGTGTCTCGAGATATTATATTTATTGATTTTTTAATAATATTCAACACTCGTTCAAAAATTGCTTCTAAGTCAAAAATCGCACGGAGTTATACCGCCGTGCGAGTCCTTAAACTCAACGCGTTCGAGAAAACTGTTATTCCGACGAATTTGCGAGAAGGGCGGTCGACGCGCCATCTTACGGGGAAAGTGGCATTGCGTCGCAGCGTGGCGTTTTCGCGTCCCAATTATGCGCAAAACTTTGAACACGAAAACGCGAAATGATTTTCGTGCTCCGTCAGCAAAAGGAAAACGAATAAACGATAGAGATTTGCTTGTTTTTCATCGTTTGGTAAAGTAGCGTACCACCTTGTCGAAAGGAACGCGACTTACCGACTGCGCTTTTGTCGCCTGTTCGAAAAACGGCCGAAACGATCGAAATTCCACCGCAAGGTCGCGCAGCCGCGCTGCGTAATTGCCGTTTTTTTTTTTTAACGGACGCGAAGTATTCCGTGTATACACACACGCAGTTCCAGTACGAGCTGATCCGTCCTTTCACTACGCGCGGTTTCCGTGCGGTTTCCTTCATCGTTATCGAATTACCGGCCTCTATCGTCAGCCAATCGAAATTTCAACGAAAGTAGGGAGAAAAATAAAGCAGTCTACGACAATTTTCTTAAATCAGTCGTGACACTCATCGTAAACATCGTAAATAAATAAAAGACAGCGAATCTTGTAACGAGGGAAGAAACGAACAAAAAAAATGTGGGAGGAACGGCAAATTAAACACCAAAAAAAATCAATCAGCATCAGTCTCTATGAACGTTAGTTCGATGCATAAATTAATAAATCTTGCTTCATTGCTGTACTGCATAATTCAATAACCGTTATACCGATGTATAAATAAATAAATATTACTCCGATTTATAAATAAAAAAATATTTGAAATCTATTATTAATTATAAATCAATTATAATTATATCATCAATTATAAATTAATTATAAATTCTAAATATTCGAAATATATTGTATTAATTATAAGAAGTAATTTATAAATATTTATTAGAAATATTTACAAATTACGAAAAATAATTCCTATGTAACGCGATCGTTTTTTTAAACTTGGACGAACATTACTTCAATATGAAAATTGATAATGGACCAATTCGTCCAATGATAATGGACCAATTCGTTCGTGATAATGGACAATTCATCAAACCTATTCTTTATACAAAAACTGCTAAATATTACCCGAATGGAAAAAATACAATAACATGTACATCATCCGTGCATGTAAATCGAAAATCTCTATGACAACAAAAAAATAACCAAATGATATCCCCATACGTGAATAGTCTCGACGAAACGTCGATGACTCTAAAAGCGGTTAAATGCAATCGTGCATCTTTCAATGCACGAACAAAAGACAGCGTTCAATAACTCGTGAAAACATTGTTAATTTTGTTTCGCACTCTTCTGTTTATTCCGCTGAACGCGTGCACACGCGAATATAATCTTTGTTTTTTATTTCTTCTATTCTTCCCCTTTGTTGCTCCTCTCAACAACGTGCATTCGAAAACAAAGAAAAAAATAAACGAGCCATTGATAAAACGCGTACACACGCGCGCACGCACACAAGCGCACTTTATAACGCATAAATCTATACACAATTATACAAGAGAGAGAGAGAGAGAAAACGAGAGAGAGATATACAATAATCTCGCTCGAATATTTCTCTTAATCGCGAGTGCGAGCCCGCGCGTACGCACACACATACACACACACATACATACATACACGCTACATCGTTACTTTTATATTAATTATAATTCTCAAATCTCTAGTACATAATTCAACAGGTTCAGTACCGCGTGTGGGCGTGGGCGAGTATGCGCGACGTTTTCTCCTCCATTTTTCTTCCTCTGTTTTTTCTTCTTTTTTTTTTCTTCGAATAGGCGTGCTCGTAGCTCCAGTTGATTTTTTTACCTTTCATTTTAAATCTCGTTACATATTTGCTCAATTATCGCGAACGACGTAATATTACCCTTTACGCGTATATTTAGCATTATTCATATACTCGCGGGGCATAATACGAGATACAAATACGAAATTATTATATCGTACCCGCAAAATTAGCGTCGACCATACTCTGTGTGTAAGTCTTTGTTTTATAATTTCCATTGGTAATCAACGAGGCAATTATTTATTAGCGGTGCTCGCAGTGGTCGATCCATCGAACGGCGCAACTACGACGAAACGTAACAGCTCGTAACCCTCGGAGCCGTCCATCGCGTTTGTTTTTCTTTCATTCGGTTTTTTTGTTTTTCCCATAAATTATGACTAACTGAGAAATCATCATCGACGATACAAGCTACGAGGAGTAACGCTTCTTTTTCGCCCGTAAAATTTCATTCAACGTCCTGGCGACAATTCCCAATGTAATTCAAGTTCAAGTCGTGTATCTTCTTTTTTTCGCTCCTTAAACTCGTTTCCTCAGCGACATCATCAACGTTACAAATACTTTACAACCCCCCCCCCCCCCCCTCCTCTTCCTTTCGAGGTTATTCTTACGTGGCTAGTTTTAGGAATAAAAAATAAAACGAACTCGAATATAAAATAAGTTCTATTTTACGGGCAAGAAAAAAACGTTTCTCAACGATCCTGTCGAATTGCCGCCTCCGCATCGATCTTTGTGACTATACTAAACGTATGTACAGTGTGTGCAATTCGGAATTTCAACAAGATTTACAATAGACACTCCGGTCTACTCGTGTATGTGTGTGTGTGTGTTCGTGTGTGTTTTATTATCTTGCTCGCTATCTCCGCTGTATTTTTCGTCTCGAATTCTCGGATTTACGTACACGTGAATTCGCAGCCGAGCATACATCATTTCTCTACGATATATACATATATAATAATATTTCGTACGTGTATTTTCAACGGTGTAACGAATCGAGTTTTCGACGTTCCACGATCATTTTTTTCGCCTCGAAACTCCAGTGGCTTTCAACTGACCGTTCTTCATTAAAACGGAAAAATAATTTTCAACTATCGAGAGGGCGTTGAAACGAGCGACTCAAAAGAGGAAAAATAAAATAAAACGATAAAGATCAATCGATGAAAAATAATTCACGACGAATCTATTTTTAGTATAACGATCGATCGAAAGCAATAATTCTTTTTTACAATATTTGAACACGTCACGATCGATCGGCATCAACCTTCAAGTAAAATATCTGGTCCAGTTTTTATCGCCTGTTTTATGATCATCTTTGATTCGAAACGAACACGTTTGTTCTAATCATTCGAAATTATGCGTTTACGTACGTAATAATTATCGCTTTATCGACAGTTATAATTTTCCTATTTTTTCTCACCAACGCGCAACTGAAATTCAACGGGCTCTCGAAATACGTATTATTTGTATGTATCGATAAAAGAAAAAAAAACGAGACGAAAGCTCTCACGAGTCTGGGAACATTGAAATTCTGCTCGTTAGCGCGATACATAAAAATCATACGACAGTTGAAACGAACTAACTAATCTTAGCGTCGGCTTTGTTTATCGGCTACTTTACAAATCGTATTATATTTATTTACAAAAGAAACAAAAATAGAACGACGCAATTACACCCTGCTGTTGCAACTGCGAACTTACACGCGCGTTTATGTGCTTCGATTAATTCACGCAAAGTATTTCTTCTCCTCGATTCGCGCTGCTTTATCCTCTCCTCCATTTTCATCACGGTTATGTACATTTTACACGAACGATTCGAGAAGTATAAATTTGTCACAAATGCAAGCGTGTGCTCGGCCGGGAGAACAATTGACGATAAAATATTTCAACTCACATTTCCTCTTCGTTCCCTATCTCTTTAACGCCAGCGAATATACGCGATCGTTAAAAAAACAAAGAAATATTACTCGACTTGTTTAGCCTCCGGATGAGTGTACCTGTTCTCTCTTTTGATTTCCACTCGCGAGTGCAAAAGCGTTCGCCAGCGATCCTTCGCAATCCGGAGAAGCGAAAAACTCTTCCTTATTGTTATCGTTATTATTATTATTATTATTATTTTTTATTATAATATATTTATTATCATTATTATTATTTGAAACAAGCGAATCACTGACGAAGCAACGATTATTCAGTCATCGATAAAAAGCATCGGGGATGGCCGCTCTTTTTCTTTGTTTGTATCCTCCCTTCGACTCAAAATAACGATAAACCTCCTTGATTCATTTCCAAAAGTACTTCTGCATGTGTGACGCGAACGATTTTTCATTTTTTCTAATTTTTTGTGGTTCGGTCACACGTTGTGCTTTGTAGAATTTAACGAACGTAAGTGGCTCGAATAAGTCGTGTAACGTTTACGTCTCGATAACCCGATACACGGATCTAGCTCGACGGGCTTACATGGCTCGGAGTTCAGACGACACGAGCCAGAGCTTTCTTCTTCTTTTTATTATCTTCCTTTTTGTTGCATCGATATGTCCATTATAACACGGACTCGATTTGCTTGATTTCCTTTTCCGGCGGATCGGAGGGTGATGGAGCCGTCTCGATTATTTCCGGAATATCCTCCTCGTTCTCCTCCTCGATGTCTTCGTCTATCGGCGTTAGGGTGTCTAGTATCACAGGTTGCGTCTGAAAGAGAGGAAAATTCGTGAAAGCCTAGCGAAGGGGTGGGGATGGCGATCGAAAAAGTACTCGGAAGGAGGAAGATAACCTGTGGCGTGGTACAGCGTTTCATCGCGGGCGCCATGAAGCTCGTAACGGCGCTCATGAAGAAGAAGAAACCGGCCATGAAAAATGGAATACTGTAGCTACCGGTTGCATCGTAAACGGATCCGGCGAGGGGAGATCCAACGATAGCAGCAGCACCTCTGAACAGGATCAAAAGGCCGAAAGCGTTCGTCAGCTTGTCCAAGCCGAGAAGGTCCACCAGAATAATCGACGTCAGCGAGATGTATCCGGCTGAAACGAGGATCCGGATTTCAGAATGAATATCGAGCCGAGATGGACTCGAAGTTGCGCATCGTTGCGACGCAATGAAATTTATTTTCTCATTTTATTATTTCCTTAGATATATCCATTATTTGACGAAATATTTGCTTTCGAATTTGAATTCCAAATTTTCGCGATAAAGATTTGAATAATTATTGAAGTATTTTACTTACGATTTCAGTGACGAAAAAATAGAGAAATGACAAAATAATTTTTTACATTCCGCCGCAACGTTTCGAACTTCAATCTAATGAGTCGGGATAAAAGACATCACTCTCTTCATCTCACGCTTTTTCTTACATATCGCGATGCCGAAGAAAATACTCATGGCGATGTAAGCCGCGTAAGTGTGGCAGAGCGGCGTCGAGGCAACCGCGATCGTTGATATGACCAAACAAATGTTATTTAAGAGGAGGGAATCGACCTGTGGAAAATCGGCGACGTATCCGCACGCGACTCGACCCACGGTATTCGTTATGCCGATTATGGACAGAAGAAAAGACGCCGAACTTCTGTCGATACCCTGAAATGAAAATTTGATTGAATAATTGAAATTCTCGATGCTGACAATCGGACAGACAGACACGGAAATGTGAACTTACATCTTGAACCGCGACTTCTACCAAATATACAAAAGGTACGTATAATCCTGCCATTCCGAATACATTGCTGATGCCGATCAACAGGAACACCGGATTCTTCAGCAGTGACATATCCATCATTGTTGCTAAGGCCTCTTTGAACGACTCGGGTAATACCAGACACGGGCACAACGGTTCTGAAAAATACCCCCGATCGAATATCAATTAATTCAGTCCCAACGGAATCTGCGAAAATTCAGATCGTTTTTACGAGTAAGGGACCTGACCCATGTAAAGCCCAGTGCCTAATACAACCCACGTTTTAAATATCCAAAACTACGAAGTCAAACATGGATATTGAGCTCTCATCGTCGAGTGTCTAATTTTGAATGGCTCCAGTTGCCATAGCAACCGCCGTGTTTCTTAAGGGGGCTCTAGTTTCTCGGGTCGAAAAAAATCATTTTTTTTTCTTCATAAATCATACCTACAACATGTGCAGAAAATGTGTGCCAAAGGATTTTTTTATATTCGAAGTTGTTCACAAGTTACAGCCCTGGAACGGAGCATACGGAGGTGTACGGTTAGTATAAATCACATGCGCGAATTTTCAAACGCGTTTTTTCTCGCAACACCATTTTTCGAAACGGTGACCACGATATTTCAGAAACTACTGCACTGATCTTGTTCAAATTTATACAGCATTTTCAATATGTTATAAGCCAGTGATTGAACTACGATTATCCTGATTCCTTCGATAGTTTTTTTTCTACGAGCGAAAAGCTCAAGAAATAAACGAGTAGACAACAATGTAATTTTAAAAAGTGTATAAAAAAGTCAATTTCTGTAATTTAGAATTCACTCTAGTTCAATCGCTAGTCTTAAATATGAAGATTAAAATGCCGTTTGGTTTTTTGATTTCAGATAAGCAGAACAGCCGCAATGTATAGCTTACTTAAATGTTAATAAAGATTATGCAAAAAAAAAGAGATTTATTATTTCGATGTTTTGCCCGTCAAAAACTATTGAAAAAGCCGTAAAAAAACAGCCAAGAAACTAGAGGACTGCCTTAAATTTCGACGTGCAAAAACTTTCGAAAACAAAAAATGTTTTCAATATTACTTAGTGAATCTTTATTCTGATTATATGTAGTGGTTTATCAACACGATACATGTTGTTATCATAATTTACGTTTAAAATTGAATATTATATTTTTTTTATCCGAAGTTACAACGGGTATGGCCTGATTAGAAACAGTGATCTAAGGCCCAGAAAACGCTTTTTAAAAAAAAGCTTATAGTTAATAGTGAACCCTGTTTTCCGAACCAAAATTATTATTAATACGTTTATTATTGAATAAATGATTAAATAAACATTTTTGTTTTATTTCAACATTCATAGCTCTTTTTTTGTACTTAAAAACAAATAAGGTGGGCCTTACATGGGTCAGTTACCTTACTTTGTATTGATAGTTTTCACTGGATCTTTCCAACGAAAGAAACATGGGATGATTGATACTCACGTTGCGGTGCTTTTTCAACGTCACCGTCTCTCGTGTCGCCACGCACAGATTTCGACAACGATATAACGCTCTGTCGGTAATTCGCCAACGATTTTTGACTCTGATACTCGGGCAGGTTGACAACGCTCCCGCTGTAAAAAATATCCTTCCGGGAAAGCGGGCGTACGATCATTGCTTTTTCTTTCGGGATACTCGACTTGCTCGTGCTGAACGTAATACTCTCTCCGTCCTGCGACCAATAATCGAATTACTCATTAATACAAAAATGGAAAAATTCGCAAAATATTCGATGAAGAATCACAACGTTATCAAAATCGGAAATGTTTGGGTTGCATGTATAAAACGCTAGATTGAAGAATGTCCATTTAAACGTGAGAACGATTTTGCATGAAATACTGAGAATTGAAAAATTGAATTATGCGAAAGACGCAATTGTGCAACTGTGCAAACTTCACGATCACCGAAAAGTCACCGCTCAGAATTCGTGAAATTTCGTTGAAACTCAAACGAGCGACGTTTCTGTAGACTTGCCAAACTTCGCACGAGACATTTGCCAGTCACCCTCTTTCCGGCAATCTTGCGTGAACCGCGACAACGCCTCGTTATATCCGTTTACGAATTTTGAGTACTTGGAATTCTTCCCGGATTTTGGCAGTATGAAGCACTACTCGTTTTCGTAAATTCAAATTGAAAGGAATCTAATACTTTGAGATTCGAGTAACAAATTCGTGATGAAGCTACAGTGATTAGCCAAAACTTTATATCAGCTATGAAACAACGTTATAATCCAAACAAACAAAAAAAATCCGTACAAATTTGTAGGTACATATTATAAATACTTCAGGAATTCAGTCTCGCACTTTTTTCCGAGTTTTTTAAGAGATTTAATTACAAATGTATAGTTTTGAGATTTTTCCCTATACTTATAGTATAAGACGTAATTACTTGCCAAATTTCATAGTTCTAGGTCAACGGAAAATACCCTATAAATTTGGATTCCCTTGAGAGTTGAAATATACATTTGTTTGCGGCACAAACGTATCTTCTTTTTACGTTAACTTAGAAGTTTGATTTTTTCAGAGCTTCAAGCGACTGTAGACCTGAGTATATGGTTTTTATTTCAACTCGATATCTCCACGCGTTCCCGAGATAAAGGGTCTTGCCAGATGGACGGACGAACGGACAAACGGACGGACAGCAAAGTGATCCTATGAGGGTTCCGTTTTTTTTCCTTTTGAGAAAATATTAAATGATAATAATTCGAAAAAAAAAAAACATTTTCCAATTGTAACAATTCTAAATAAATTTCGGTTAAATTGATCGAGTTGGGATCAAAATAGACATCAGCAGACGAGAGAGCAACCCAAACCCAAACAAAGTGATCCTATAAGAGTTCCGTTTTTTTCCCTTTTGAGGTACGGAACCCTAAAAAAAGCTCACATCGGCTTCGGTGTTGTTGTTTCGTGATCCAAGCATACTGCTGTTGGACAATCTCAGATGCAAGCTTTTCCTTATATCGCCGTTGGAGTTGAGCGTCGTCCTTGAATTCTTGATTGCGCTCAAGCTCGGTTTGTACCTCTCCCCGGTGCTGGTTTTCCGTATACGATCGAAAAAGGGTACCGAGCCGTTTTTTGGTAATCCCTGTACGTGAGTGGTGAACGCCGGTTGCGAAGCGTTTCTCGGCATTACGGGCTTGTTGAATTCGTTCTCCCCTTTCTCACCGTCCTTCCCATCTTTGGTATCGTCGATTCCGCGTCGGCTCTTTGATTTCACCGAGTTTTTGAGCTGATCGAGGCTACCGCTGTTGCTCGTCGCTCCGCTGGATGAGTGCTCCTGGACTTTGACCTCCGAGATTGTCGGCAGAGTCGGCACCGTCGGTACTGGTGTTAAAGGCGTTCCTTTAGAATTACACGTTCAATCGTAACTACCGTACTGAATCGCAACGAATGCCTATGGCCGCTTAAACGATACGTCTCAACGAAACCCAAACAAACCTAAACAAGCTTTCGGCTGACGCGGAGGATTTTTTCATAGCCGAGCCGTTGAAGGAAAAAAGCTAATGAGTAAGAAATTGCTATGGAGTTAGCGTTCAAACCCAAACAAACCCAAACGAACCCATAAAAGCTAATAAATAACAAATTGCTATGGAGTCAGTTCCCAAACTCAAACAAACCCAAACAAGCTAATGAATAACAAATTGCTATGAAGTCAATGCCCAAACCCAAACAAGCCCAAACAAATTTCTATGGAGTCTGTGCCCAAACCCAGATAAACCCGAACAAATCCAAAAAAAGCTAATGAACCAAAAAATTGCTATCGAGTCAGCCCCGGATTTCAGAGCTCTGATTTGACCGATGCTGCCACATTTCCACGCGTTTGGCACGAGTTACATTCGAAAAGGATTTTCGAGTCAAATTTGTTCCCAAATTTCTAAACCCAAACAAATCCAAAGAATCTCGCGGCCTTACGATTACCGGCTTACCAGGTACTAATTGATCTAGGTTGAAGCTGGAGTGTACACCGGGATCGACGTTGATCGGCATTTTCATTCTCTTCTCCATCGAGCCATCAGGTAACTGTACCATAAAGTAGGAACCCCCTATGCTCCCCCGTTCCATCTGGAATCTCTTCTCCTCTGCCATTCTCTGAAGCAAGGGCTTTACCGAGGACGGCTTGGGGTACTCCAATGGCCTCATCATCGCCCCGAATACCGCGCAATTCAATATCAACCCCGCCAATATCAGATTAGCCCCTTTCCAATTGTAAGACTCGAGCAGCATCGTCGCAAGAGGCGCAAATGCAAAAGTCCCGAAACCGGAACCACACACCGCTATACCCGTCGCCAGTGATCTCTTCGTCTCGAAGTAATATCCGACGCACACAACTGCTGGCAGATATATCAATCCGAAACCGATACCTGAAACAAAACCACGATTTGATTATCAAACACGCGTAAAAAAATGACTTAACCTCAAAACATTTTTTTTAACCCAGCTTTCTCGGACCTTATCACGTTTTTTAGGGAAAATCGATCATCAATCTCAGATTAGATTACACGGAGGCAGGCAATTTAGCTTTGCGTTAAAAATCATCTGTGAGAAATCTTGGTTCATACATTTTCAAGTCATACAATTTCAATTCATACATTTTCAATTCATACATTTTCAATTCATACATTTTCAGTTCATACATTTTCAATTCATACATTTTCAATTCATACAATTTCAATTCATACATTTTCAATTCATACAATTTCAATTCATACAATTTCAATTCATACAATTTCAATTCATACAATTTCAATTCATACAATTTCAATTCATGCAATTTCAATTCATACATTTTCAATTCATACAATTTTAATCTACTCTGCCATTAGACCTTAACTTTCAGGTCTGAAACAAGGCTGTTCGTGATTTTCTTTTTTTTTTTAATACTAAAGAAACGACAAAGATGTGCCTTGGAGGCTTTTTTTCTACAGCGTTAAGTAATTGCATAAAACAAACCCTCCAATCCTCATATTGATTTATTCATTACTTCAATACTTTCGACAAACCCAAACAAACCCGAACAAGCCCGAACAAACGGTTGTTTTTTCCTTTTTAAAAAAAAAACCGTTTTTTTAGGTTCGTGTGGGCTTGTTAGAACGGTTGTTTGGGTTTCTTTTTCTTTTTTGGTTATTTGGACGGGTTTGGTTTTTTTTCTGTAAAAAAGAAAAAAAGAGAAAAATAACTGTTTTATTTCCAACTATCCAGACACGTTAGACCTTAACGCCAAATGGGTGGCCGAAACAGTGAAATTGACACGAAGCCGAAAAATTTGTTAACTTTCAGTTGATTAATTACGTCTCGAAATTCATTGACTACGGTGCGCTGTTTTTTTTTACGCCCTACGAAACGATTCCGCGAAAACGCGAGCAAGGTTACCCGGCTATTTGCGCCGAACAAACAAATTTCAAAAAAAAAAACTAGAGAGCGCGCTCTCTCGTCCGCCTTTATTTTTATCCGGCAATTGAACGGGCACGGGAAGACGGGCAGAAGTAATTCTACCGGTTCGGAGTTCGCCAAATCTCGTTCAGTTGAGAAAAAAAAAAATGTTCGAAAATTCACTCGATCGGTTCAACGCGATTGAGAAACTTTTGGTTTTTTTTTTTTTGTTTGATGATGTCTCACCCCCTATTACGCCGTAAGTCACCATGAGCATATTTACAGACGTCGAAAACGTCGAAAGTACAAACGCCGCGGCACCGATGAAACTTCCCGCCATACAGACTGCTCTGCAGCCGTACTTGTTTGTCAGAGCACTCACCACAGGACCTGCCAATTAGAAACAAACCTCGATTCAATATCGCGCGTCGCAACGATTTTACGTAATTACGCAGTTTGAGGACTTTTCGAAGGAACGACGAAACTTTCGTTGATTCGTTATGATCGCTCCTTTGTTCGGTCAGTACTATTGATATTTCTCGTAAATTATCAACGTATTACCATTTTAAGTAATTATGCAGAAGCGGTGCTCCAACTGAATTTTGGCAGGAAATTTTTTTTGTTGCCATAAATTACTTTTACTATTTAATTAGTCACCACTAGTGATATTTAGCCGGTGGAGGCTCACATTTTCAATTATATCCACAAATTATGAGATTTTGAAGTTTGACGAAAAATGCAATGAAATAGAAAATTTTCGTACACTTCGACGCCTGAACTTCGAAATGAGCCGAATTTTTGAAGGAAATTAGCACTCCAGAATATAAGCAAACAAACCCAAACAACCTTATAACTTATGGTAATAATTCAGTTATGTTTGGGTTGGTCTGGGTTTGGTCGGGCTGTTTTGGGTTGGTTTGGGTTGGTTGGGTTGATTTGGGTTTGATTGGATTTCAGTGTGTTTGTTTGGGTGTTTTTGGGTTTAATAATAAAAACTGTCAGCTTCCGCCGGCTAAATATCACTAATGGTGACTAATTAAAATAATTTATGGCAAAAAAAAACTCTGTCGCCAAAATTGAGGTGGAGTCCCACTTCGGTATAATTACCCGATTTTATTCAAATATATTTTTAAAAAACTCCGTTTGTTTGGGTTCCCCCTTCTCCAGCTTAAGTAGCTGAATATCATTCGATATAATGGAACAAAGAAGTTCACGGTGAAAAAAAAATGTTTTCCACCGTTTCTTTTTTCGGAAAAGTCCTCAAACTGCATTACCCAATTTTTTCGATTTTTTTTCGAGAAAAAACGTAAGCCGAAGTGGACAAAGGAAAATTGGACTCACCAGCGCTGAGATACATGCCCGAGAGTAGCGAACCGACCCACGCGGTTTTTCCCTTTCCCTCGCCGAAATAAGTGACGAATTCACCGAGGAAAACGCCAAAGGTGTAGGCGATACCGTCAACGATCATGTTACACATGAAAGATGCGAATACGACGACCCATCCGTAACCCCCGTCCGGGGGTGGTGGTATGTCGTGATACTCGCACAGCGATCCACCCTCGTCCTCGGGCGAAGTCTCGTCCACCCCTCCATCGGTCCCGGTCAATCTTGTTTGTTCCTCGACCGAGTATTCACTCTCCGTCTGTCGTAATGTTCCGCACCAACGAAACATAGAATAGATCGACAGAAACAAAAAAAAAAAAGAAAAATCATTTATTAGACTCAACAGTGAGTCGACGATTATTTCGGTTAAAATCACGATCGAAAATGTGGGTTGATTGTTTGGCTTGGTTTGTGTTCGTTTAGATTTGTTTGGGTTCGTTTAGGTTCGCTTGGATTTGTTTGTTTCGGTTTGGGTTTGTTTGGGTTCGTTCACGTCTGTTTGGATTCGTTCGGCTTTGTTTGGATTCGTTTACGTTTGTTTGGGTTAGTTTCGATTTTTTCAGGTTAGTTAGGGTTCTCATTTGGAAATGCACCTGATACATGAATTTGTTTGGGTTCGGTTTGTTTAAATTCTCATCAAGGTATCCACGTTGCATATGTAATTTGTTTGGGTTCGTTGTGGTTTGTTTGGGTTTGTTTACGTTTGCTTGGATTCGTTTACATTTGTTTGGGTTAGTTTTGGTTTTTTTAAGTCGGTTTGGGTTTTCATTTGGTAATGCGCCTGATACATGAGCTTTTGTTTGGGTTCACTTTGTTTAAGTTCTCATCCGGATATCCACGCTGAATATGTGATTTGTTGGGTTTGTGTGTGTTCTCATTCGAAAAAGCCTCGTTACGTATGCGTCGTCTAGGTTCCCTCAGCACACAGTCCATTTCGCAAATTCCCCAGTGAACATGAAATCGAAAATTAATTCAACAAAAAAACCCGAGGAAAAACATTAATTCCAGTCCGTGGCAATTAGATGATACATCCCGATGGAAATCTCGTTTAGGAATGCGCGTTACGTAGGTACGGTTATATATATATATATATATATATATATATATATATATATATCTACATGGTACGTGCGAATTCATCGAGTGCATTATCGTAACAATAATAAAAAAAAGTCCATGAAAATCCTTGACAACGATCCTTGACACACATTGCGCGCCTTTAAGCTCGCTCACATGGCCTATTTCCGGTCAAATCGAATTAACTACCGGAATTCGGACACAAAGGGAAAAAAAGAATATCAACTTCGCGTCACTCATTCGTTACGAAATGTACGTTTCCGCGTTCCAGATCGTATCGAATCGATTGTGTCTCCCTACCAATACTTTAGATCGTCCCACTTTACCATTGAAGTTAATTATGAATTTATTTACAAAAAGAATTGATTTTCTTTGAGCTTCCGTTCAATTTCACGTCAAATTTTGATCGTAGCCATTTTTTAAATATTTTCGAAGCCGCCTGTAACTCGGGCCACTAAACCGGGTATAACCAAGAAATTTTCGAACGTGAGGATAAAATTAACCTTAATTTTCTCGAAACCGGACGAGACGAAAAAAATAGTTCATCAGAGAACGTTAACTTCGATGTGTTTCCTCGATTGGTCAAGCTGATCTAAAAACATAACAAAAGAAAAAAAAAACGTTCATCCCTTGAGGCAGTTGAAGATGACAAGAAAGAGCGAGTCACACGAAACTTGCGCTCCATCGAATTCAACGTAAAAAAAGTCACATTTATTCAAGTGATATTTTTTCATAAAAACTTTTTATTTTTCTTCGAAGAAAAAAAATACAAAATTCGGTCGGGTCGATAATTTTCGTTTAATTTGATATCTGAAACAAGAAGAAAAACAAAGCGATGTTCCGGTGAATCGGGTGAGAAAAGCAGGATCGGACTATTTCCAGAAGCAGCAACCGCGCGAATCCGCAACGTTTGGAATCGAGATGGACTGTGAAACGCGCACGTATTCAGTGTCGAGGACGCGAGTCTGTCAGCTAAGAAGATCGAATCCCCTCGATTTGTAAAACCCGCGCGATCTTGTTCCTCCGTATACGAATGCATTCGTAAACGCGTGTGTGACGTGTCCGGCGATGAAAAATCACGATTGGTACGCGGTGTCGCTGAGTAGCTTCGTAAACATGCATAAAGCCTCGGGAGATCTATACCGCGAGCTGTTCACCTTGACTGCCGCGGTGTGTGGAAAAAAAAGAGGAAAATCTTGTTTTTCACTCGCTTAGAGTGACTTTTACGCGGTCTACGCTCGCTCACCGATTTTAATCGAATTATCGGTACTGTGTCAGCGATCGGAAGCGAAAAAAAAGAGACGGTCGTTCGACTAACACTCTCAAGATTTTTTCCGTATGTTTCGACGTGATCTGGATGTCCAACAATTCGAACGTTTTTTCTGTATAACTGACAATATTTCAAGGGTCATGCCCTCTGCCGAAAAATTTCGGAAGCGAAAAAGAAAAAAGTAAACGTTTCGTTACCGACGCATGGTAACGCGTCGATCGTCCAACGGGAAGCCACGGAGTTTATTTTCGTTCGCGAAACGAAAAGAATACGAGATATAACTGTATATTACAAACGAGAGATTTCTTCTTTCTCCGTTGGCGCTGAGGGCGATACGTCATCAGGCGTACTGAAATATCCCACACATACGCGCACACTTCCCTTTGTTTAACGAAAGTTTCGGGAGGGCGAACGGAATATTTTTCAAACGTGTACGGGTGCGCGAACGCGCCGGGAGCCAAGGCTGCGAGGGGGCGAAGGTTGACGGCGATCAGCTGATCGCCCTCTCGCGGCCATAATGGCTGTGACTATAGCGCGGTTGACGTATCTCTCCGCTACGCGACACGATGCGCTTCTTACTCCGCGAGTGTCACAAGCCCGCGTTTTATCCGCGAAACGTTCACCAATTATTTTGTTCTTTTTTTCCTCCCTTCTCTTTTTCCCTTGGACGAATATTCGCGTTCGCGACCTCGCGCCGTCCGACCATCGAAAATCTTTTGGCTACCGAATATTTTTGTATTTCGCGCGTGCGCGCGCACGCGGGGCTCTTCGGTACTCTCGGTCGTACGAAAATTCGATATAACCGCGCCCGTATCCGATATACGTATATATGCTCGCGCGAGAAAAAAAAATACGCAGACACTGCGAGAGGAATTCTTTTGTGAAGGGGCGCGCGTTTGTGAGACCGACACTGGCGGGCGGGCGCGTTCAAGAGTGCATACGTTTGAATTATCGCGATTGTCAAGGTTGGTCACGTGCACGCGTTGCTGGGCTCGTATCACGCTCCTAACATTTTTAATGCCGTATTTCATTAATCTCGTTATTAAATACAATCAATATTTACCAACGTTAACAATAATAACAGTACAAAACAATAACCCAAATAACATTAAATAACATTTATGCCAAGCTGATATTATTACTATTATATGAAACCAAGATGACCAAATTTTGAACAATTTTCGAAAATTTGAAATACAATCGATGCAGACTCCCCTTATGTGTAAATGAGTATAAATAAATCATAACTACAAATAAATCTCGTTACACTAGAAAACAACTAATTCATTTAATAAATATATTTTTTTAAATTAACGAGTGATAATTATTAATTAAACGTGTCATCTGGAATAATTAAATATATTGTTTTACTAAGTATTGTTTTCCGACCCAAACGGACTCAAATAAATTTGTTAAATAAATGAACAGAAAAAAGAAAGAAAATTGTGTAGAAAAGTAGAAACGCACCGTGCTAATTTTCCTGACTCGTCGCGAGCCGTACTGGCTGTACTGGGACTTGTTCAACGACACACGCGACATATCTCAAAAAGAGTATTTCGCGCCACTCGCGAGGGAGAGAGAGAGAGAGCGCGCGCACGAGAGAGAGAGAGATAATCGAAATAAAATAAGGCGGAGAGAGAAGAAAAGCCGAAAGAGCGGCACTCGCGCGCGAGGAGCCCCGCGCGCGTGGGCTCGTCTTCCGCTCCCTCTCGTAAAACAAAATCTATATTTGTAATGCGCAACGGTAGAAGACGGGTGTGCGTTTTGACTTTAACGTAGGTGTGTATCATAGAGTGAGAGCTACGTGAAAACTGCTTCGCGATAGCTGCTTCGGCCGTTATTAAAACCGACAACGAGATCGAGCAGCATCAGCATCGCGATGACAACAATGACGACGACAACGACCGCAACGACACCACCGCGACCACCACCACCACCGTCACCACTACTAACGCCACCACCAACTTTTGCGAAAACGATTAAAACTACGATCTTCGGAAGACCGCGATACACGCACTTTTCGTTCGAACTACAAAACATATCACTCGTCATAGTCGGCTGCCATGTCACACTACGAAAAAAAAAAAAAG
>JAPYZJ010005836.1:0-13414 GCA_030522765.1 Ophioninae sp. B BG-2022a
GAAAGAGGGAGGAAAGAGGGAGGAAGGAGGGAGGAAAGAGGGAGGGAAGAAGGGAGGAAGGGAGGGAAGAGGGAGGAAGGGAGGAAAGAGGGAGGAAGGGAGGAAAGAGGGAGGAAGGGAGGAAGGGAGGAAGGGAGGAAAGAGGGAGCAAAGAGGGAGGAAAGAGGGAGAAAGGGGGTTTTAACTGCGGATCAGAGAGGGACGGGAGGGGAAAACGTGAGGGATCCTCCTGATCGTGGAATTCGCTATGACACGCGTTATTTATTGCTCGTGGAAACGGTCCCATCCAGAGGGTAGAATTTACCTTTCCCAATAGAGGGATCCCGGTACTAGTTCCAGTTCGATCTGAATATCTAAACGTGCCGACAGTCACGTGCCTACCCGGACTCGACCACTCGAATGCAACGAGAAAAAAAAAAATAAATAAAATGAAAGGTAAAAAAAAAAAAAAGCGACGACAAGGAGTTTTGAAAATTTATTCTCATGATTTATTCCATCCTCGATAACTTTTTAGAAAAATACTATATATGTAGTACTCTCTACCACCGACAATCTTTTTATGACGCGCAAATGAAAAAATATCGTACCCCCAAGGCTTCCTGGAAAATAAATGTTTCCTACGGAAATGAATTACTCGGGTATATCCGGATCATAAATTTCGAGTGAATTTCCGATGACGCACGTATTTTTTTTTTTTTTTTTTTTTTAAAGGATTTACGCTGGTAAATTGTACTCCGAACGAAAGTACCCGAGCGACTCAATTTATTCGATATATCGGCTCGCACTCATTTCGACGGGTCAAGTATTTCATCCCCGAACTCGTTACGATACACGCTTTTTTTTTTTCTAGCGCGAGATTTTTCGTTTTTTTTTTTTTTTTTTTTTTTTTTTTTTTTTTTTTTTTTTTTGAAATGGAACGTCGATGCTTCGGTCAGTTTACGAATGTTTCAGTTTCAAGTTGATGAAAATAATTAATCGTTATTGATAAACGTTTTTTTTTTATTTAAAAAAAAGCATCAGTGTGCGTCGAATTTAATATTATGAAAGTAAGAGAAAATAGAGTTTCAAGCTAATGAAAATAATTAATCGTTATTAATAACCATTTTTCAGTTTAATTAAAAAAAATTATATAATATGCATCGAATTTAATATTATGAAAGTGAAAGAAAATCCAGTTTTAAGTTAATGAAAATAATCAATCGTTATTAATAACCATTTTTCAGTTTAATTAAAAAAAAAATTATATAATATGCATCGAATTTAATATCATGAAAGTAAACGAAAATCCAGTTTCCAGCTAATGAAAATAATTAATCGTTATTAATAACCATTTTTCAATTTAATTAAAAAAAAAAGCATTATCAATGTGCGTCAGTTTTATTACGATAAAAGTAAAAGAAAATCGAGTTTCAAGTTAATGAAAATAATCAATCGTTATTAATAACCATTTTTCAGTTTAATTAAATAAAAAAAAAAGCATTATCAACGTGCCTCAATTTTCATACGATAAAAGCAAAATAAAATCCAGTTTCAGATTAATAAAAATAATTAATCGTTATCGATAACCATTTTTTATTTTATTAAAAAAAAAAAAAAAAACCATCATCAATTTGCATTTTGACCAAACCTACGCGAAGCATCCCCTTTAATTCGAGTTGGCTGAACTCTCCTGTCATATATTTCGTTCGATAATCGATCTAGGCTAAACCCAAATTTTTTTTTTCATTTCCGGTGAGTCTTGGTTGCACAAAAATTTTGTATTTAAGAGAAAGGGAGAGAGCTGTACATACAAAGCGTTGGCAAATTGTGTAAAATCACCAGAGGCGTGGGAGAATTTAATGTTTGATAGACGGGAATTAAAATTGATTGAAGGTGCGACGTCAAGCTTGATAAAGAGAAATCCACGGGCTCTCGGATTCAGTGGCCGCGTATTTCTCGAAATGAATAATTCATTGGAGGCAAAGTGGATATTGTACTCTCGCGCATGTGCGTTCTTCAAACTCCCCCCCCCCTCCCCCCTCCTCCTCAAACCCCCCACCCCTCCCCCATCTCTTTTTCAACCCAAACCCTCTTTGCCCTCAATATCCAACGGATTTGTATGTGTCTAAGTACTTTGAAAGTATTACACCCGAATGCATATAAGGAGAGTCATACTTCGCGATGCAAAAGGTTCGTATGTTGGGTACAAAAGTTCACCGGGAAAATACGATTTTACTCCGCGAGGGAAGAAAAGAAAAACGTGTGTTTCCCCCACCCCCCCCCTCCCGTTCGCCGATCGATCGATAATAATATTTCCGTGTGACCAGTCCGGCCTCACTCGCCCACGTTTCTCTTTCCGGTTCGCTTTTTATTACCGGACAAAAACGTCCAGCGTGTTAAAACGCCCGAAAGAAATTCATTTTTCTCCTCGAGCAAACTCACGATCTTATTTCTTTGCAGCAACTGTCTCTCTGTGTCAAAATACCGCGTACTGTCTGTCCATATATTTTTTTTTTTTTTTTTTTTTTTTTTTTTTTTTTTTTTTTTTTTTTTTTTTTTTTTTTTTTTTTTTTTTTTTTTTTTTTTTTTTTTTTTTTTTTTATCGTTCTGTACGTTGAATTTCATCGAACTGTAGGAACATTCGAGGGTAAAATGGGGCGAAAATTTCACAAGGGTTTATCAATTATCATTCGTTACGAAGATAATTTTTTTTTAATAATTTGTTTGGGTTATTTAGAAACAAAGAATTATTTGAAAAAAAAACAAACAATTATTTTAAGTGTTTTTTTGAAATAATTGTTTGTTTGTAAATAATACAAACAAATTATTTAAAAAAATTATCTTCGTAACGAATGATAATTGAAACAATAAACTTCGTAACAAACAATTATTAAAAAAGACACTTAATTATTTAAGTATTTTTTTTTAAATAATTGTTTGTTTGTAAATAATACAAACAAATTGTTGAAAAAATTATCTTCGTAACGAATGTTAAAAAACAAACCCAAACAAACGATTATTAAAAAAACACTTAATTATTTTAAGTGTTTTTTTTTAATGATTGTTTGAAGGTTATTTGTTTCAAACAGCTCGTTTGTTTGATCGATTTTTTAAAAATAGTTTTTTTACTTATCAATCGTTTTCTAAAATGATGATTTTTGTTTTTTTGAAACAATTTGTTTGTAAATAATAAAAGTTTTTTTTTTTTAATAATTGTTTGAAGGTAATTTGTTCAAAAAAGCTCATTTGTTTTGGTGATTTTTTAATAACAATTTTTAATTATTAGTTCGTGTTCTAAAATAATAATAATTATTATTGTTGTTGTTATTATTATTTTGATCGGAAATAGTATAGTCCTTTTCTGATCGATTTTGATTCATTCAACAGATTCGACGAATCGAAAAGCCAGCTGATTCATTCAATCCCCAAATACGTCAGCAAACAAAACATCGTTCCTTTCGAACGTGAAATCAATTCCATTGATCGAATTTTGCAAGGTTTTTTTGCATTTTGATTCTCTTTCGGAAACGTTTTGGGGTTTGAAAAAAAAATCAATTTGGCAAATCTCTTCGGTGTATATAGGTATATTTTTTTTTCTTTTTGTTTCGCATCAATTAAATATCCCTTTCGGAGGTTTTAATCGTAGTTTTTGGATTGAATAGCGACGGTGCAGTAAAATCGCGAAAAAGACTCGGTTCGGTGTTACGTATACGTTTTAGGATTGAGCTCGAAACGCCCGTCCTCGAAATTAAGGAACGCCGTTGTTTTGCCCACACGCATACGGATTACCCAATATTTGCACGTCAAAGGGATCCCAATGGGGATCGATCACACTGTGGAGTGTAACGAGACAAAAAGAGAGAGAGAGAGAGAGAAAAAAAAAGAGAAAGAGAATCACGTGATCTCGAAACAGGGGATCGAGGACGAACGAGCTTTTCTCATTCGTGACGATCGAAGAGCACAACACGTATATAATGGGTTCAAAGAGTAAGAGTTCTGCGTGACTTCGCTCCGAGGTGGAGATCCCCCCCCCCAACTCGAAACTTGAAGTGAATCGTCGACGGGCTTGACACGATAATCCACGACGTTAAACAGCATCGATTAACGAGGTCGAGCGAGGTTCGAACCGAACACTTCACTTTTCACTCCCCACTCGTTTTCCCAAAAATTTTCGTCGTCCAATTCGTATCCAAATTTAACGCGAAACTGCGAAAGTTCTATGGATGAAAGAATCGCAAAAATTGGGATTTTTAGTTTCGAAAATTAAGATCTACGAACGAACAAGGTACGAACTTTTGTTTGGGTTTGTTTGGGTTTGCAAAGTTATTATTTTCTCGGTGCAAGGCTAGAAAGTTTTGTTTGGGTTTGTTTGGGTTTGCAAAATTTTCCTTTTATCAGTGCAAGGCCAAAACTTTTGTTTGGGTTTTTTTGGGTTTGAAAAATTTTCCTTTCCTCAATGCAAGCCCAAAACTTCTGTTTGGGTTTGTTTGGGTTTGCAAAATTTTCCTTTCCTCAATACAAGCCCAAAACTTTTGTTTGGGTTTTTTTAGGTTTGAAAAATTTTCCTTCCCTCAATGCAAGCCCAAAACTTTTGTTTGGGTTTGTTTGGGTTTGCAAAGTTATCCTTTCCTCAATGCAAGGCCAAAACTTTCGTTTGGGTTTTTTTGGGTTTGAAAAAATTTCCTTTCCTCAATGCAAGCCCAAAACTTTTGTTTGGGTTTGTTTGGGTTTGCAAAATTTTCCTTTCCTCAATGCAAGCCCAAAACTTTTGTTTGGGTTTTTTTGGGTTTGAAAAAATTTCCTTTCCTCAATGCAAGCCCAAAACTTTTGTTTGGGTTTTTTTGGGTTTGAAAAAATTTCCTTTCCTCAATGCAAGCCCAAAACTTCTGTTTGGGTTCGTTTGAGTTTGCATAGTTATCCTTTCCTCAATGCAAGCCAAAAACTGTAGACTGCAAGGAACATCGGAATTTATCAAAATGGTTACCGTTGCGGATGTGCAATCAGCGATTGTCGCGGAGCTTGCGATATCGGTTTCCCTCGTGCAATAGCTATGAACGAGTGAACGTTTCAGCGACGTTCAGGCTTGAGTATCGACTCGGTTCATCACTCGAGTATCCCTTTGCGACCCGAGACTACGTTGGAATTCCCCTTTATTCCCAGGACGTTTCTCTCTCTCTCTCTCTCTCTCTCTCTCTCTATATATATATATATATATATATATATGGCAACTTTCGGGTATCGTCCCCTCCGGAATGATAAATAATTCGCGATTGTACGTTTGCCAACGAATACTCGCTTCGTCCCGTTCCGTAGTCTCAGGGTACCTTGTATGTAGACCCAAAACCCAAACAGACGAAGAGAGAGAGAAAGAGAAAGAGAGAGAGAGAGAGAGAGTGAATAAACGGGTAGTTGTCATAGACGGCGCTAAGAGGGTGGCAAAGAGAGCCCTGGCGTAGAGTTAGACATAGCTGAGAGGGAAGAGACTGCCTCCGGGAGGATCTTGCGCCAGACGTTATCGCCTTGGCGCGAAACGAGAACTACCCGTGAAGACGACGTGGAATATAGTGCAGAGAACCGAGGCTCAGGCTACATCCTTGAACCTTCATGAGCCAATATATACGAGTGCACAGGGTGTTCAAAATACAAACGATGAAGAGTCCAACCCAAACAAACGAAAACAAACCCAAACAAACGAAAACGAACCCAAACAAACCCAAACAAACCTGAACAAACCAAAACAAACCCAAACAAACCAAAACAAAGCCAAACAAAGCCAAACAAAACCAAACAAACCTAAACAAACCCAAACAGACCCAAACAAACCTAAACATACCCAAACAAACCTAAACAAACCAAAACAAACCGAAACATACTCACAAATCGTTGTACCAATAATCATCGTAACTGAACAACCGGAAAATGACCAATGGCAATTCAGAAGAACTCAACTTGTTTCCGCTACAAAATTCGATCTCTATTCGCAATAAAACAGCTCAGAAGATTTTTACAAAAAAATATATAGATATTTCTTTTTTTACTAAAAAAAAAAGGTTAGGTCTTTTTTTTACTAAAAAAAAAAGGTTAGGTTTTTTTTTTACTAAAAAAAAGGTTAGGTCTTTTTTTTACTAAAAAAAAAGGTTAGGTCTTTTTTTACTAAAAAAAAGGTTAGGTCTTTTTTTTACTAAAAAAAAGGTTAGGTCTTTTTTATAACCAAAAAATCAATGTTTTTCTAACGAAAAAAAAAATCACAACGTTTTTTTTTATAAAAACTCTTCAGGATTGGGTATTGTTTAAACCTTTTAAAAATCTTTTTTAATCGATTTTAAATGCCTACATTTTCTCTATGTATTTTGTGCTCTGCATCGTCTATATATAATGGAACTGAGAAATAAAAAATCAAAAGAGCAAATAATGTGAATATTTATACATATATATATATTTTTATTTTTATATATGAATCAACAGACACCCTGTACAAATATATAAATACTATATATACACAAATATAACGTGCACTCCAGTACGTAGATATGTCTATTGTAGAAATGGAGATGTACGTACGTACGTTGATGAGACAAAAGACAAAGGGCGTATCTACAGTGTAGCGAAATAGATTCGGAAGGCTTTGTGACTCGGAGTAACGGTTATCGATAAACGGGCTGGCATGCTATTCCCAGGCAAGCATGATGAAAGGATGAGGCAAATATATATATATATACAGGGTGACCGGAAATTCAACCTATTCCTTCAAAGGGGTTATAGCAGAGGTCATTTGCCACAAAAAATGTCCCATCAACTGGGGGGTCGAAAATTGGCTTTTTAATTTTCAGATTATGTAAAATTTGGATGCAAAATTTGTTTTTAAATAATCGCAAACTCTTGGTCTCTCAGAAAAGTATGAAATCGTTGTTTATAATAGCGTATTTTTTTCACAATTTTTTATTTTAGGCAGAAAGGAAATTCTTCAGCAAAACATAAAAACATCAATATCTCGATAACCATCAATTTTCGAGCCCCAGTTGATGGGACATTTTTTGTTGCAAATGACCTCTACTATAACCCCTTTGAAGAAATAGGTCGACTTTTCGGTCACCCTGTATATATGACGAAACGTCACAGAGGCACGCGGTACAGACAAGAGATAGGGATCGCGAGCAGTGAGCTTGCAATTCGGAATCTACGGACGAAGAAGAAGAAAGGACAGCGTGTGAGAGAGAAAGAGTAATCGTTCTCTTTTGGTTGTTGGAAAAGGGGAGAAAGAGTCGAAATACGAAACCTTTGGGTAAAATACTCATGACGGTATTACCGTTGCGACACTGGCATACTCGTAACGCCCTTTTTCAACGTTTTGTTCCTCGACGCCTCGTCCCTCTTCTCTCCCCCTTAAACTTCTTCGACACGGGACCAACCGCCGAGGATATACAGTCCCTCGCAGTGATAACAGTTGTAGTAACAACGGCAAAGAAGATGCCGGGTGCGAATGGAGCAAGTACGATGAATAATGGCAGAGCTTCGGTCCACACAGGAGGGCTCCAACCAAAAAGGAGAAATTACCGAGAAATTATAGCTGGGATTGTCCCTACGACCTACGACCTTACCTTTACCATTAGGCTATCAAACGTCCACCATTTCCCCTAACATTTTCATACGTATACCGGAATTCATGACGTTCCAGTTTCGACCCCTGGAATTCGTGGTTTTTTATTTTCCATCTTTTTGGTTCTTTTGGGGTTTTTTTTTATTTTCGATCTTTTTGGTTCTTTTGGTGTTTTTTTATTTTTGATTTTTTTGGTTCTTTTGATATTTTTTTATTTTTTATCTTTTTGGTGTTTTTTTTATTTTTTATCTTTTTGGTTCTTTTGGTGTTTTTTTATTTTCGATGTTTTTTATTTTCGATCTTTCTGGTTCTTTTGGTGTTTTTTTTATTTTCGATCTTTTTGGTTCTTTTGGTGTTTTTTTATTTTCGATGTTTTTGGTTCTTTCGATGTTTTTTATTTTCGATCTTTGTGGTTCTTTTGGTGTTTTTTTATTTTCGATCTTTTTAGTTCTTTCGATGTTTATTACTTCGATCTTTTTGGTTATTTTGGTGTTTTTTTTTATTTACGATGAAAAATTGATAAGGAAAGTATGGAAGATATTTCGAATGAGAAAACAGTCAAAACGCCTTTTCGAACAATGATGAACTCATTTTCTACGTCATTGGGAATTGATTAGCGATTTTTTGGTAGAAATCTTCAAACTTTTACTTCAAATAATCGAAACACTAAATACTCAACTCGTTCGTAGACAATTAATTATTTTATAGTCGATGACAACGAATGTTGATTTTGGAAAAAAATCTTTCCCAAAATCCACATTATTCCAGAAGTAAACAAATCTCGAAGTAATCTTGAGTCAATTATTTTACAAACCGCTAATTTAATAAAAAAAATCAACAATTGAGAATGTTAATTTTCCAATTTCAATAACAATTAACCTTAATTCCAATTTTTTCCAATCCTGATCAAAGATAACATCACCTTAGTCAATTTTCGTCAATTTCTGATCAGAAACTTCATTGCCTGTACCATTTGGAACAAAAATTCGAAAAAACATTTTTTTGGCAATTTCTGATGAAAAAAGTACGAATTTGAAAAATCCAGGATACGAAGTTTTTTATCTGATTTTGGCTGATATTGGCTTGATGCAACTTGGATGGAGAACTGCTGGGTCCAGATGAGAAAAGTTTTTCTCTGTCGTTAAAACTACAATGCACATAGCTATGTTGAAATGCAAAATGATGTTAAGACTTGTTTTGCCTTGTCTGTCTCTTTGTGTGGTTGGACTGTCGTGTCTTCCACCATTTCTGCTCCCATTCGATTTCTCTTATCTTTCGTCCTTTGTGCACTTGTCTCTCTCTCTCTCTCTCTCTCTCTCGGTCTTGGTGAAGTAAACACCGTAGTGCAATCCAGGATTGTGCTTTAAACCTACTGTTCAACGTTTGCTTACTGATGTACCATTGTATAACGCGAGTAAATGGTACTTGGGCTACTGTAGGATTAACAATTACCTGCGCTTCAGAAAGTTCGCCGGTTCGACGGGTTAAATCGAGGCACAAGGAGCATCCGGTACACTAGCGTGCTCTATCGATTGCTGGTGCAACGCCCGTCGCATTGTCCCATTTCTTCATTATTCCTTTATAAAAATACAACACCTTAAGGTGCTCAACAGACATTTAAATATCCAAAATCATTTAAATTCTTAAAAATTTCGCGAACAAAAAAAAGAGAAATGACAAATTTGGATAAATAGGCCGTTTATGAAAAATTGCATAAATTATTTTTTAGTTTTGTTGAACGAAGGATTTTTAGATTTTTTTTTTCATATATGTGAATTATACAACACCTTAAGGTGCTGCTGAGTGGACATTTAAATATCCAAAATCATCTAAATTCTTGAGAATTTCGTGAACAAAAAAAAGACGAATGACAAATTTGGATAAATAGGCTGTTTATGAAGAATTGCATAAATTATTTTTTAGTTTTGTTGCACACGAAGGGTTTTTAGATTTTTTTTGCATATATATGAATTGTTTTAGAATTTTTTGTGAATAAACAAAGAGGAATGAGAAATTTGGATAAATAGGCCGTTTATGAAGAATTGCATAAATTATTTTTTAGTTTTGTTGAATGAAGGATTTTTAGATTTTTTTTTTCATGTATATGAATTATTTTAGAATTTTTTGTGAATAAAAAAAGAGGAATGAGAAATTTGGATAAATAGGCTGTTTATGAAGAATTGCAGAAATTATTTTTTAGTTTTGTTGAATGAAGGATTTTTAGAATTTTTTTATATATATGAATTATTTTAGAGTTTTTTTTTGCACCAATGATTTATAAAATTTTCAAAAATGTATGCATTATTTTTAAATTTTATTATTGCGTGAATTAATTCTAAAATTAATTTAGAATATTATTTTGGCATAGAATATTACCTGAATTATTTAAGAATGACTTTAGAATTTTTCACTAAATAATCGAGAACTGGTGTAGTCGTAATCGAACGAATTAATCATCAATAATCAGAAAACTCAATACAGACTTTTAACACAATTATTGACATCGCTAAAAAAACAAATTCGAACCTGCCAACCAAATAAAAAATTTGAAATCGCCTAATTTGACTTTTATTATTGCCAGTAAATAAAAATTGACACCAACTCGAGCAATTAGGACCAACGAGATATAAACTTGCAAAATTATTGCAAATTTATATAATTGCAAAATTTTTGCAAATTTATATAATTGCAAATTATACTTGAACAAAATTCTGTAATTGTTTTCCCGGAAAATAGAGGTTTTTTACTAGTGGGTCAATAGAACATAATGAAAATTACTTTCGTGAGTTTTTCGCGTCGATAAATTGGAATGAAATTTTCTTTCGAGGAAATTTTATCGAAATGAAATGTGGAAGTTTGACGAGAGGTGGAGGTGGAGGAAAAGATACACACAGAGATTGAGAGAGAGAGAGAGAGAGAGAGAGAGAGGGAACAAAGTACTGAGTGACAAGTCTACATGGAGGTTTGTTTCATTCCTCGCCTAGTAAACTTTCGTTTGATATTCGATGAAATTTTGAGGAGTGATACCCGAACGCCCAAGTACATATTTATTCAAACTAAACAATTAATTAATTAAAACGAGAACCGAGAGGAAATTAAACGAGATCTTCGTTTCCCTGTAATAATATTCTATTTGAGTTAACCTAACTTTTTCATTAACTGCAATGGAAGTGTACGTAGGTATCAAAGGAATATTACATCACGTGCTGTACAGATGTGAAAACTTTTTTTTTCTTTTTCTCTTTTTAAAGAGTACGTTTTTACTCCGATAGAATTTTATTTACGACGCGATTATTCCGTATGCACTGTCAACAAGAATTTTTCCTTTTGATTCTCATCTCGAGGATTTTCGATCCGAACGAAAATCAAGGAATTGTTAAAAATGATGTTATCTTGCATTTGAAAGATGGTTTGTTTTAAGAGGTTTATTTGTGATTAGTAAATAGGTTAGATAGATTTTAAGAGGTTTGTTTGGATTAATAGATAGTTTGGATGAAGCTAATTAGTTATTTGGATTAGTAAATAGATAAGGCTGATTAGTTTTTTTTTTAATTAATAAATAGGTTAGGTAAGGCTAATTAGTTTTTTTAATTAATAAATAGGTAAGGCTAATTAGTTATTTGGATTGATAAACGGGTTAGATAAGGCTAATTAGTTATATAAATTAATAAATAAGTTACTAAAACTTGTTAGAAATTTTTGATTTATTAATTATATCTCCGAAACTGCTCTCGATTCCAACGACAAATTTTTCGATTTCCATAGCTTTCGAAAATATTCAAAATTAATTTAAATTAAATATATAATATAAATATTTATATTAAATAATATAATTAATACCTATAGAAATATACAAAATTAAGTTAAATTAAATATTTAATATAAATACTCATATTAAATAATATAATTAATACCTATATAAATATACAAAATTAATTTAAATTAAATATTTAATATAAAATTTCCTCAAAACATTTTTTTGAGAAAAAATAAAAATTCGTGTAAAAAAAGAAACTAACAGGATTTTGAAAAGTGCCAAATCTTTGGTTACGTATACGTCACAGAATTGGCTTTTCCAACAGGGTTTAAGCAAACGAAGGGGTGCGAAGGCCAGCCATGAACCAAAAGAGGATTTGCCTCGAGAACGAGAATAACCAGGGGCAAGTACCGGAACTGGCGATTGGCCCTTCGTTGAGATACTGAATTCGCAAAGCAAAAGCAAAGAGAGGAAACGTTGGGAGTTTGCATTCTACGCGGGGCTCTCATGAAAATTCACCGGAATCGTCACGATATGGCGTATAGGTAGTTTATCTCGGTGGTACACGGCTCGGGAGAAAAGCGTCGTATAATCTACGGAATTCACAGCGAAACGCCGGATATTGGCTGCGGGAGGGAAAATTATAAGAGGACTACGTGTTCGATGTTTCTATTACCCTTGGTTATCCGGTTTCGTTCAAATTCCATTCTGCACCCCTCTTTCGACGTGTAGCCCTCTATCGTCCTATCTTTCAAAACCTTTGATGTTTAATCCTAAGCTACAAATTTTAGACGAGTTTTATCTTCCTCTTTCGTTTCTCCTTTTTTTTATCGACCTTTCCCTTATACTAGGGAAAGATCGACTCGAAGTTCGACTCATTCGTCATCAACCCAAATCTCTGAACGTCGAAACGTCGAATTTTCAGGAAACTTTGATATTTTCAAATTATCAAAGTCAAATTTTAGTCATAGTTCGATTAATAATTCAGATTTTCAGGATACGTTTATATTTTTAAATTGTCAAAGACGAATTTTTTAATTTTAGACAATAAGATACATTTTTAGAAAACGTTGATATTTTCGAATTGTCAAAGTCAAATTTTCGAATTGTCAAAGTCAAATTTTCAAATTTCAGTCAAATTTCGGTTAATAATTCAGATTTTCAGGATACGTTGATATTTTCAAATTGTCAAAGACGAATTTTTTAATTTTAGACAATAAGATACATTTTTAGAAAACGTTGATATTTTCAAATGGTCAAAGTCAAATTTTCAAATTTCAGTCAAATTACGGTTAATAATTCAGATTTTCAGGATAAGTTGATATTTTCAAATTGTCAAAGACGAATTTTTCAATTTTAGATAATAAAATAAATTTAAAAAAAACGTTGATATTTTCAAATGATCAAAGTCAAATTTTCAAATTTCAGTCATATTTCGGTTAATAACTCAGATTTTCAGGATACGTTGATATTTTCAAATTATCAAAGTCAAATTTCGGTTAATAATTCAAATTTTCAGGATACTTTGATATTTTCAAATTGTCAAAAATGAATTTTTAAATTTTCGACAAAAAGATACATTTTTAGGAAACGTTGATATTTTCAAATTGCCAATGTCAAATTTTCAAATTTCAGTCAACAAGTGCAATTTTCCAATTGCCAAAGTCAAATTTTCAAGTTTTAGTCAAATTCCAGTCAATAAATCAATATTTCAGGAAACGTTGATTTTTTTAAATCGTCAAAGTCAAATTTTCAAATTTCGGTTCGTAATTCAAATTTTCAGGAATCGTTGAAATTTTCATAAAACGTAAATACGACTCAAATATCCATAGAAAAAATAAAAACGTTTTCGTTGGATATCAGCGATGTAAACTTCAACCCTTTGAAAACTCTGGTTTTTCAAAGTTTGGACGAAAGAACATCGAAATTACCAAAAAATGTACTATCACTCGATTTTTCTTTTTGGGTTAATTTTAAACTCGTATAGGGTAGACCGAGGCGAATCGGATCACTTTTTCTTGGAGGGTGAAGAAATCATACTCAAGTGTTATATAATGTTATTTTTATTGATAAAAACGTAA
>JAPYZJ010005837.1:0-10902 GCA_030522765.1 Ophioninae sp. B BG-2022a
TTCATTGATTTTTTAAATTCACTGTTCTTTGGCACAACATCGATTTCTAGAACAATTACAACAAGAATCCCAACTCCACTTTTCTATCTTTTTCCATTTCTATTCAATTTATAAAAATTGTAGTCAATTTTCAAAATCTTTGAAATATTCTCGTAGAGTTACGTTTCGGTGTCGGCCATATTGGATCCATTTTGAATTTCGAAAATCTCACTTCAGTATTCGTAATCAGCGACCCCGAAAACTCCCGAGTGAGAATTTTCATGATGATAGGATCGTTCAAAAAATGTATGCTTCTAAGGTTTAAAGAATTTTTAAATCCCAATTTTTTAAGGACGAAACATTTTTATCCCAAAATTCAAATATCTATTTTTGTCTTTATAAATTCTACAAAAATTGATACTCGATTTTTTTCAACGTAAATATAATCGGAGCCGAGAAAATGAATTTTGAAAATTTGTGAGGTTATGTCGATCTTCGTCGTGTCCTTAATGCAAGATTGAACGCTAGGTTTCATTTCGTTATTTTCTTTTTCGTTGATAATAATGTAAATAATGAGCAGATGTCACTGGTTATCGCGGACAATGGATAATAAATATGGCGTCCGATTGTTCTGTTTTCTTGACCCCCTGCGAAGAACCCCGAGTTTTCTTAATGATCACGGAGGAAGTCGTCGAACAAGGTCAAGTCAGTGTTATCTGCCTCGTATGCGTGATCACACGATGATGCCTATTATCGCAGAGTCCAACATGACACGATCATTTATATTTTTTCTTTCTTTTCCTCAATTTTTTCTTTTTCGTTTTTTTTCGAATTTTTGGAATAATTATTAGTTTTTCCAACATAATTTTTTCGACTGCGCAGTTGAGTTTGAAACAAACGCGAAACTGTAGCTCAAAGTATCTAAAATGCGATAAGATAATAATTATATTTTTCAAAATTAAGATTAACAAAAATTCGTGAAAAAGAGTAAAATTGCGAAAAACTGTGTGTTTTTTTTCACAAACTTTTGACATCGTTATTTTTAGAAATAATTACATGAATTTTTTACGAATATAATGTGAACCCAAACAAACCCAAACAAACTTTTGACATCGTTATTTTTAGAAATAATTTCATGAATTTTTTACGAATATAATGTGAACCCAAACAAACCCAAACAAACTTTTTGACATCGTAATGTGAACTAATAGAATTTTTATTTGAAAAATAATGCAATATTGGATCTTTCAAAAAATCAAATATAAAATAAATCAAAATCATTCAATTCAAAAAATCAGATAAAAATCAAAATACAGTCACTCACTAGTAACTATTTATTTATTATACAAATAAGGAGCAAATCGTATATTATGTAATATTATATATAAATACAATACAAAATCGGATTTTTTTCCAAGCGTACGGTTAGTGAAAATGCTCTTTTTAACGCAAAGGTTAAAGGTTAACGCAATAAAGTGCCTTTATTCAAAAAGTTACATGTAAAATCGTATTTTAAAAAAATCACCTCGAGGTATGAAAAGACCGATAAAAACATGGTCGACAGCAAATTTTTTTTCGTGCCTTTAGGTATATATGTGATTTTCGAAAATTCAATGACGCAAAAATTGGGTTTGAATATCGCAAATTTAAAGCCAATTTATTATTTTTCACGTGAGACTTCACCGAATTTTTAAAACCGGTATTTTTTCGTTTAACAAATTGAAAAGATAACGTTTCGAATCGCTACTGATTGGCGCAGTAAAAAAGCAAGCAAATTAATTATTTTTGCGAGAGAAAGCAAATTAATTATTTTCATCCACGTGTCGTCACCCAAAGTCGAGAGATTTTTTATTAAATTCGAGAGGACGTTGTATGATTGCGTTTTGAAATTGTGCAAGTCATTCTACGTCTTATCACGGCTAACAAGATTTTTTTTTATCGAAACGGTAACTCGACATTTTTCCGGTTATTGTTTACGAAAAATCCAAAGTCTTACGTCCTTATATAACTAAGTCTATTTATTACGAGATTTTCCATTTCACGGAAAACTATTGCACCCTTGCGAATAATTAGCTGAAAAGATAAAGACTGGAAATCCCGTTTGATCTCGAACGTCATTTATCAACTACCGAGGTGACTTTCCTGATATCGCGTTTTCGTCGAATAAAAAGTTTTGTCACGTTATCGTCGTTACGTTCGGTGATGAATTGCGCAACGTTACGTTTAAAATTGTAAGAATTAGCTGACTTTTGGAAAATTATTAAAAACAATTAATAGTGTAAAAAAAAAAAGAAACCAGACAATAAATACAGTAAAGATTTATAGTAATAAATTTTTGTATGAATATTACAAAAACGATTATTGACTTAGTTTATACCGAGGAAATTCGCGATTGCTCGATCGATAAGGCACCGATATTTTATCGTTATTTATCTGCGTATATTAAATTAGAAAAAAAAACAAAAATTTCCTAATTATCTAATTATCTATTTATATATTATAAATATACTAGAGATAAATTGAAATAATCGTGGATTTCTTTTTACTACACGTGCAGAAATTTTCATAGAGATTCAATTGGATTCTTATATTCCTTCCCAATCCCTGATTAGGATCCAATGAAATCGACCTGAAGTTCGCATCGTTTAACGAAATTTATTTTCTCATTTTTTTATTTCCTCAAATCTATTATTTGGCGACAGATTTTTTTTTCTATTTGAATTCTGTGTTATCACATTAAAGATTTGTATAATTATTGAGGTATTTTAATTACGATTATATTTAAAAAGAAATAGAGAAATTAAAAAATAATTATTTTCGAACTTTAATTAATTAGTTGCGAACTTCAACCGCATCCAATGGAATCCCTATTGGATTCCTATGTGCAAATCTTACACTGAGAAAAAAAAATTCAATTTGCGTTATTCTTAATGTTTCATTTTTCTACAATTATTTACAAGGATATTTTATAATTATTTACAAGTATTTAATGGTTTCAGTGGTCCTGAAAATCCGTGAAAAAATGTTAAATAATCCGGATCGAAAAATATCGGGGAATTCATGAGGATTCGAATGAAGACTCTTTAATTTCGGTGGCCCCATTAAATCGATATAGGGATGGATCGTTCTTCTTTTTAACCTACTTAACTTTTAATTTAAATTGAAATTAAAAAAACGAATTTTTATTAGCCGGAAAGAAAACTTTAATGAGTCCTAATGAAAACACAGAAGCAACTTTTTTTTTAATCCCACAAAAGTCACAATTATGTGTAATTCAAAAACCAAAAAAAAAAAATAGAAAAACGTCGATTTATTGTAGGTTACAATTAAAAAGAAGGTCATATGACCAATTGGTTGAAAAATGGCTTTTGAAAGTTTTCCTATCTTCTCGTATAAACGGATAGGGCACTGGGAAAAATTGATTTATCCAACGATCCAATAATTTTTCCAAATCCAAAATAACCGGCAAAAAATCATCGAATTCATAATAATCAAATTTTAAGGTCGTCACGATATGGAGGAAAAGGACAAAAATGTGTCGTTATCAATAGATATTAATGTATAAGAGATAACGACGATGAGCTGTCGCGACTAAAAAATTCTTTTTTTTTTTTTTGATAACAGTAAAACCTGATAATTGCAGGCTATATGAAAGCAATTACTCGGTGTCAAATCAAAACACAACGGAGACTGGTTGAGAACTGAAACCTCGTGAATTATCGTAGCGAAACGTCGTATCAATTTTGATATCACGGCGTACCAAGAATTTTACCTGATTGCACATCTTTGAGGAAAATATACTGAAGTGTAACGAATACCGATTCAAAAGAATTTTTTTTTTTTTTTTTTTGGAAAACTCGTCTTTTCCTTTTTTCGGTTTCGTCGAGAAATATGATAATTTGTTTTCGATCTTTATCTACACGCGTCGTTAAAATTTAAAGGAAAACGTAAATAAGGGACTTTTGGAGATTTATTTTTATTTATTAATTTTTATAGCAGTTCATTCGTATTTGTTCAATTTTCATTACCGATCCACTTTTTTCCGAAACTTCCGGAAATTTACCGGAGCGATTTATACATTTCTTGAGGAATAGTTTATTAAAGAATAAACATATTATACAGGGTGACGTTTTTTCCCGTCACACGTTATCCCCTTAATCAATTAACAATGTTGACATTTTTATGAAAAAATCGAAGAAAAATTCCAAACTTTTATTTCATCTTAACCAACATAACCTATTCGTTTCTCATAATTATCCATTTTGATTATATCCTGTAAAAACGAGCCGTAAAAATCTCGCCGAGGCTTCCAGCTGTTTGTAGGTTATGTTATGAAATTATTGGAAAGTATGGCTCGTAGATGCCGACAATTGTTAATCTTTGCGGTTGAATTCAAATTTTTTTTTTAATTTTTCGTTCGAAAATGCGTTGAGAGCCATCAACTTAACCTCCTCGTCCATCCAGCCGGTGGAACTTATTTTCACATGATTAAAATTCTCGGAAAAGAACTCGGCAGTTATTTTTACAAGCACGGATTTTTAAACGGAACCGATGTATTCAGGGGAGCGGGAAGTTGCGAGAATCGCCAAAAACGGAATGAGCGCCACTGTCGCGAGCGCTGTCGATCAGTTCGAGCGAAGCGACGCACGACGACGGAGGGGGGAGGGGAAGGAGAGCATGTGAGATTTTTTGCGTAATGACAGTAAGGAGCGGCAAAACTATACGAGAACGATGACAGTGAGAAGATTGGATAGAAAGAAAAAAAAAAAAGTCGTTATCTCTTTACCTTATCAAACGATCGCCACCCTGCGGGCCGGCACTCGTTTAATGGCGGAATGGTGGAGGTTTTCGTTGACTTGATCCCAAAAATCAGTCAAAACGGCCTTGAGTCCAGTGGCGCTCGTCTATGTCGCGGCCACTGCACGTCGTCGTTCGCGCGATCAAAATTAACGTCGAACTTTCGGCACGTCGAGGACATTCGCAATTATCGATGCTTTATTTACCGGGACGTTTTTTGTTTGACTTTCTTTTATGTCTGATTCGCGCCGTTTGCGTTTCAACTGAAAACTACGTATTTTATTTCGATCCCTTCCGATGGCCGATCTCTTCGAGATTATTTTTGGTTTAAATAAAACTAGATGGTTGCCGGATCGTCGAGAAACGCGCACGAGAAAGCCAGATCTCGCAAAGCCCCGTCACGGCAGAACGGCCACGAGCAGCCATTAGCAAAACTCAGACGATTCTACCACCCGTTCGCAAACGCACCGAGTCGCCCAGCGACCCCAGCGCCCTCGCACCGCACGCGAGCCTTCGATGCAAACTTGCCGAACGCTAGCGTTCGCCAATCCACGCGACAGCGGTTCTCAAGCGCGAAATTTAAACCTAATTCGATGCTTCTGCACGTACGACGCAATCAACGTTTCGAGTTATAAAATGCTTCATATTAAAAAAGGAAAACCATTTAGAAATGTGAAAAAATCAATTTTTTTCTTTCCATAAATTGATTATTGAATTTCTTGAGAAAAGTGTCCAATTTTTACACCGAAATTTCAAGAACTGTTGAAGCTTCCGCAAAAAGACGCCACGAGCGCTCGTGTCGAGTAAACACAGCTGGATCTGGGCGCGATTTTGCCAAAAATGTTTTTCCAACTGCTGGAATGATTACTCAGAAATTCCACCGATTTCGATGAAATTTGTCACACATCTTCGTGGCATCAGCAGTTTGTCGGTGAATCCAAATATTATTTTGAATTCCAAAAATAAAACCTACTTTTACCCGGAAATACATAAAAAATTTCATGAAAAATCACAAAATTGACTTTATCAAAATTGACTGTATATTGTTTGGGTTTGTTCGTTTCCGGGCTTCCTGGGGGATATTTTATCGTCGTGATCAGGTGACATGGAACTATATGCAGTACAATAGTCGTATACGCTTCCATACGCTTGGTTTTTCTCGGTCGTTTTATTTTCAGGTTAATTGACCTAATAGATCAACATTGCAGTTGCGAGTAAAATTTTCGTTACCACACTAATCGTGATAACGAAAAGGCCGCAAGGGTTCCGTTAAAAATTATTATCACACGTTTCGTAACCAACGTTGTTCGCGCGCGCCGACTTGTTTGAGCCAGCGGTTCCCGAAAGGTATTCCGCGTAACCCTTACGTAGCCAAAAGGGTTCCGTAGCCAAAAGAATTCGGGAACCGCTGCAGTAGACGTCCGGGAGATAACTGCGCAGTCTGTGAATTTGTTGGCGTCGTAGTCGTAATCGTTGCGCGTCATCGATATTTGTTCGTTGGTTTTCTTCTTCGAATGATAAAGCAGGAAAACGTTATTCGACATCATTATCGTTGGTTTTATTCGACGCGAACATCTTGGATTTTTAGCGAACCGATTGCGTTGTCGTTTACGTAGGAATCATTACGGAGTTAAATTACGTTAGTTAATGTTATATTGAAATATTCGATTTTAGATATATTCTCTGTTATGTATGATCTCATATCCTGTATAGTATCGGAACTCCGAACGAACTGACCTATAATCAAAAACACACATACGCACACAGATATTCATAGGCACATTCTTAAGATTTCTCTTTCTTCCGTATCGCAAGTATCTGTAACGGCTGATTGTGTCGTTCAACGGGGAAGTAAGTTTTTTAAATAAAATGAACTTTGTACGCGATAAGTACGTAGTGTATTTTCTTCTTACAATTCGCCTTAAGGCCCATAATTATAGATACGAAAGAGTAAAGCACATCCCGAGTTATAGATTGAAAACTGCACACCTATAGCTTCGCGTAGCGACCTACGCATCTTATAAATAAAAGATTGAAAATAAATGTCTCACGCGTACTCAGTCGGCTCGCAAAGCCGGACTTCTGAACTGCTGCAGAGCGCATCTGACGAACATCGCTGCGCTGAAAAATTCATCAGTCCCAGAGTGAATATTAACGACTGTGACGATGGCATTCTTGGAGGAGTCGTTGTGTTAAATCATTAAAATGATATTTCTCGACGCGTGAGGTTATTCATTCAATCACGAATTTAATGAATTAATACAATTTCTGGATTACTGGATTATAAATAGATTGCAATGACGGTAATGGTTGCAAAGCGAACGAAACTTCATTTCTGCAAAGTCTGACGATGGATCATGAAATTTAGGATCAAGCGATTACTCGGACGAAGTTTCGAATGAACCAACCACATTGTCGCGTTTCACAGTTAATTCATAGCGAAATAAGATCGGTGAATACCGATGAATATATCAAAATATATCAAATATATATCGACCGGTAAATATATAAAAAATCATTAAAAAACTCAATATATATTGAGCTTTTACGTACTTATTGATGGTAATAAACTGACCGAAAAACATTAGTAAAATTTGAAAATTGAGGAAATTTTTTATCGAACCAAACAAAATCATTTTAAAAATCAGTGTTCATGCTAAAATCCGACTTTAAGGGGTCTCTAAAATGTGTACTTATTCCACGAAACAGTAACGCTTTTGTACCTCAAAACGGCGATGATTCCAGCGGGCATGATTTTGCCAGTGCTGTAAAATCTGTAACCCATTAAGCCTCCGAGGGTGGCACTGGTGCCGAGGAAAACACCGTATTGAGGAGGCGTCGAAGATACTTGGTAAGCTCCATAGCCGAGTACGCTTCCAAATAAAAGGCCAGCGCCGAGCGAAGGTATAGAATCTAAAACGAAAGAAATTGGGTTCACCGAGCTAGTTAAAATCAACAAAAAAATAAAATAATTGAAAAAGTTTCAAAAAGTGTTATTTATTGGTTAATCATTAGTTATATTAGTTTATCGTTGCTTTATAGTTTTGTCATTACTTTTGGGTATTACTAATGACAATAATAGGAAAAGAGTCGACAAAATATTGGATAATAAACGTCATATTCGAAATGTTATAAAATACTAATATATCGTCTTTATTATTATTATTATTATTATTATGGATGTTATTGCAACGTTGATTTAATATTTTCTATTTTTTAACGTGTTTTAAAGTCTTTTTTATGATTTGAAAATGATTTTTACTATTGTTTAATTAATGCAAAATTATAACATTTTGACTTTGCTTAACGATTTTTTATATATTTTTCGAACTTTAAAAATATTAAGAATTGTTACTATTTTTTTGCAATCGTAGTGGGAAATTTAATTTTTGAAAATTTCGAGTTTTTCATAGAACCAAGTATTTTTGTCATATGGGTTTTTTTTTTTTTTTTTTTTTTTCAATCGATCGTAAAGACATTGAAACCTTAAATGCGTAGATTTTTTCATTTATCACCTGGATCGTCGGGTTTTTCAGGTTTTACGAAATCACTGTGATTTGGAAAAACAATAGACTCACGAGATTTGACGTATCCAAGAACTCCCCCAGCTGCAACTGTGGTCGCGTAAATAAAAGCAGGAAAGTCAATCGGCATTTTTCTTGAGTTTTCAGTAGTTTTGTTTGGGTGTTTTGGGGGAAAAAGCGACCCGTGGTTTATCGAGAAAGTGATTGTGCTATTTCACGCTTGTGCAGCTGAAATTCAATGAGTTAACGCTACTTCAGGGCGTGTTTACATTTAAGGCGGTGTTATCTATTTAAGGTGCGGTTTCATGACAGTAAAATTAAGCCGTTTCTCTCAATCGGTCGTACCAACCGAGGTAGGGATATTACACCCCAGATAGCCTAGCGTACGATTCCCCTAGGGCATTCCACGGCGTACTTGTACGGTGGAGTACCATTGGTACCATTCCTACCGTTGGTACGGCGTAGCACCGTACGGGTACAGTGGGGTACGGGTACAGTGGGGTACGCCGTGGGGTACAGTGGGGTACGCCGTACTTCACGGCGTACCCCACTGTACCCGTACCCCACTGTACCCGTACGGTGGGGTACGCCGTACCAATGGTACGCTTGGCTATCTTGGTCGTTATGAGATTTTTAATTACGGATAAATAGAACAAACACTTCGTGGAATATTTTCATCCTATTAGTTATTTCTTTTTGCTGTAGAACTTATACATCTCGTATATTTTCATCCTCTTCAGTTTCCATAACAGTTTTCCAAGAAAAAATGTATTATCAATCAAGCTGTCATTGGAAAAAGATTGTCATCGATGATGAACAGTTTTTTATTCGATTGAGGGATCATGACGGAGGCTGGAAAATATTTGTTACCGATATGCGAGATATCTGGTTCGAAAATCTCGGACGTACAGAAATTTTACGAAAGTGCGTGGTACGTTCAATCCACTCGCGACAGAATCAAATGAAACCAGAAAAAAAGTCGAATTTTACAACTTTTCCAAAATTCCAATTTTCCAACTTTTCCAAAATTCCAATTTTCCAACTTTTTCCAAAATTCCAAATTTCCAACTTTTTCCAAAATTCCAATTTTCCAACTTTTTCCAAAATTCCAATTTTCCAATCAAATTGGAAAATTCAATGTCCATGATCAATTTCGAAGTCAATTCCATCGACTCATTTGAATCATCAACTTCAAATCACTGATCCTAACATGAATCCACATAACCGAACCATTTTTTTCCAGACATTGAATCCAACTTTGAGTATCGAAGACATCGACGTTGTCCGATTCGTCGGCGATCTGTTCAGCGACGTTGACGCGAACGCCATAAATAAGTCCGCCGAGCGCATCGAATTCGCCAAAGATTTGGAGGGTGGTATTTTCAAGTTTTGCGTTGACTTAACGAGAGGAAACTCGGCTCTCTTCTGGGAGGAAGTTACGTCGCCGCTTTGTTCGGTCGCTACGGAACTCCAGAGAAGACAAGCCGTACTTCTGAAACTTGTCAAAAGCAAAGACGAAGAACTAGCGGAATACGTATTCAACGGAGCTGAATTAATCAGAAGTGAGATATCCGTACAAAAATTACCACTGCTCGTAACAATCGCCTCACCGGTGCATCTTTCCTGCAATTGCGCTTTTTTCGCCCGCAAAATCCTCGCTCGTTTTTCCCCAGTTGCTGTTTCAAAGTTTGTTTGGGTTTTTTCGCTTTTGCTTTAGGTCGGAAGAAAAATGTGGAAGAATTGAAAAAGCAGTTGCTTGGTAGTTGGCCCGCAAGCTAGTGCATGGCAAAACCATCGAATAGCGAATCGACGACCTTCCGTACCGATCGGTGTCTACTTCTATCCGTATACCTTGCAGATAATCCGTTATCTAATTCAACGGAAGTCGAACAACTCCGGTTGGAATTAATCATTCTTTTGTTTATCCAGAGCACATAAAGACGGAGCCTTTCACCATGGATGTGTTAAAAAACAATCCATCGTGCAACGATGGCAATACCTTGAATACGCTCGAAGAACTTATGACGTTGTGCAGCGACGATCGATTCGACACGACTCGATCCATCCTGACATGGTAAGACGGTTGGGACTTTTTCTATTTTTTATCAACGCAATGTTGGAACCTCGAAATAATTATTGTATTTAGACGTTTAGTGTCATATCGCAGGTCTGTGTCGATATTTTTGTGTACCTTGTTAATCCACCATTCATTTCCCCCAACACCTGAAATTTTCATGAAAAAATCGTGTTTTTATAAGTTTTTTGCGATTTTTTCATGGAAATTTTGGGTTCTGGGGGAAATTAATGGTGGATTCGTACTCAGGGGATCAAATTACTTCGAAATAGACTATTTAAAAAAATATTGAAAATCCAACATTTTTTTGGATTTTAGGACAAAAAATGTTTTTTCACTCAATCATCGATAACTTTTTTTCCTTTAGGATTTGGCACTTCACACTGTGCTCAATCTCTTCGTTATGATTTTTTCTTCAAAATCCTTTTCTAATAATTGAAATCCGATGATTTTTCGATTTTTGGCAGAATTTCAAAGTTGGACCATCGATTTTTCCCAATTTTTCCATACATACCCCTTTGCCTCTTT
>JAPYZJ010005838.1:0-10901 GCA_030522765.1 Ophioninae sp. B BG-2022a
AAAATTAATAACAATTCAGGGATTGATCCGGGACCCATACATGCTTATATCAATCGTCTTAGAATTTCACCCCCTATCTCCCATTTCAAGGATGACATTCTTAGCTGGGACACCCTGTATATGAAAAAACGTGTATAGGAGGTTTAAAGTGAGTACAGTGCGTACAACGTTTGCCGTGTGGTACAGCGAGATCGAGGAGTGAACACTCGGCGCTATCCCCTCCCAAACTTTTGTCCCCCCCTCTCCGTTTCTGTCTCTCTTGTTCTCTCTTCTCTCTTATTCCCTCTCTCTCGTCGCCCAACCGCTCTCCCTCTTTTTCTCATTCTTTGTTTCCCTCTTTGTTCTCTTACTTTCTTGCCCTCGCGCGGCGTTGGTTGTCCCATGTCTTCGTTCTCTCTCCGAGTTTCGGTCTCTCGGGACAAACATGAAATTTCGTGATCTCGACAGCCAATGGACGATCCTCGAGTCCTCCGGAGTTCTCTCCGAGCGCAGTCCGCGGACACTGCGCTCGAGATGCACCCGAACTTCTCCCGTTCGATGCTCTCGTTCGCTTTTTTTTTTTTGTTTTCAATGCCCGTACTGCTGCTGTTCTTTACTTTTTTCTTTTTCGATAAACATACATAATTTTTCGAAAAAATTTACCTTTTGTACTTCTCGAGTGTCTTACCATCGATTTTTTACGTGTCGATGAATTTTTCTTTTTTTTTTATCTCTCGTATTTATTTAATGGCTTTTTTCGTTTTCGTATTCTTGCTTTTTTCATTTTCATAACACTTTTATTTGTTTTCTTCCCCTCATTTTTTACTTTTCATTCGTAACTTTCGTTAAATTTATATTGTTTTTTTATTTTTTATTTTCATTTCCGTATTTATATCCGTTGAAGGGAGAAAGAAAATGGACTTTGGCCACTTACGCGCAGCTGTTTTCATACGTGACGAGTACAGTTGGGCTTGATCTTGTCCAAGGACCTTTCCTTTCCTTTCAGCCGCTATTTACTATTACTATTGTTAACATTAGTTATTGAAATGAAAACAATAATAATTATAGTGATAATAATAATAATTATTATTAGTTATAATTATTATTGCTACTAATAATAATCTTCATTATTGTTGCTATGATTATTATTGTTAATAGACATATTATTGGTCATTATTATCATTATTATTATTATTATTATTATTATTGTTACCATTTTTGCCACTTTGCTTTATTAATGTAATTCTTGTTTATATTGTTTCAATACGATACTATACGTTATTAACAAGATTGCTCATTCCGTCATTACTTCGTAATTCCAACTTCTGTACGGTCGTATTATTTTTATTGCTTGGAGCAAGATACAACAAACGTAATCAATCAATCAATCATCTTTTCTCTGTCTCACTCTTGGTTTATCTCCTTTTTTTTCTCTCTGACCACGATAGGACGCGTGCGTGTGAGATTTACCACGTGTTCGATCGATCACGTAACGCTTCGTTGTAACGCAATATTGATACGCTTGTATCATGTAAATCGAAATTATTTTATGTAATTTATAATGAATTTATTAATGTATTTAATTATTGTTGTGGGTTTTGATAATTAATGAGAAATATCGTATTAATTGATAAACATATTGTTGTTATTACTGTTTGGTTATTATTTTTATTTTCTGGTCTACTTTTAAAAATAAAAAGTTTGTTTAAAATCGCGAGCTGCAAAAGTATGCCAGGTGGAGATTTTGGCTCTCAAATTCTTGACGGCTCGCGATGAGAGCTCGATTATCGTTTCACTTTCTTTTTTTTTTTTACGCGATACGGCCAATTACGAGAATATTCGCTAGCGCAACCATTTTCACCTCATTATGAAAAGCAATTACGGAATTTAATTATCTTGCACATCTCACTCGAAAGTTGTTTCGATCGGCTAGTGCCACTGCGAACAATTATCTCGATACCAATTTTTTACAGTTTTTTTTTTATGTGAAATCAATTTTTTCCAAACCCAGCATGTGATTTTTTCAACTTCGAAAATAGTGAAAAAAAGTATTTTTGAAATGACGTATCAGGTAGAAAAAAAATTGCAGAGATAAAAATAAGTAAAAAAAAAACGATGCTGGTTCTATCAACTTGGAAACCCCGTTTGGTAAATTGATGCACAATTTTTTTTTTCGTCGCTATTAGACTTTTAGTTCGGACAGGTAAATTTCGAAAATGCCCAATAATTTTGTGGACACGTGTCGTTTGGAAAGTCTGAAGATCGAGCTCGTGAAGTTCGTGACTTTAAATCCCCCCGTTTGACTGGAATCTACCAAAGATGGTTGGTGTCTCGTCCCCGTTGTTCGATAAGTAGACGGTGGACTCTTTCGATTGTCGTTCTTATCAGTGCAGCCGGCAATTTGCGTCAAGCATGCGCTCTCGTCTCGTCAAAAGACAATTTTTCATAATTCCTCCGAGTCACCGTTCGATTGATACGATTCCCTGAATTATCGTACACTTTTTTTTTCTTTCTTTTTTATCACCGAACATTACTTTTTGTCACGATTACTGTTGATCAAAATGGCGTGTTGGATCGAACCGATGAATATTTCAACGAAATCCCGATCCATATTTTCCCGGTCACGTAATTGCAACGGGTTGTAACGGTTTTCGATACAATGCGCTCGGAGGACATCGTACGAGTTCGGTTTGTACCTTTACCATAAGAAGTACACGTCGATTCAAAAAGTATCCGCAATCATACTCGGTCGATACTCGGAGCGGTGACCGCTCAGTCGAAGCAACGAATTGTGAAAGAGGATTCAATGGGATTCAAAAATTTGTACACGTACAAAAAAAGGGTAGGTACGTTGGGACTTAGGAAATTAGCTGTATATTTTAAACGGAATATTTTTTTTTTATTTTCAAATTTTTACAAATTTTCTGTTCGTCGCTAGATTTGAAAAAATGTTCGAATTTATATATTTGGTTGACGAATGAACGATTTTGCAAATTTGTATCACACGTTCCCGAACGTTTTATAAATATGGTATATTTTGAATGGACCTGTACAATCTGCTGATAGGATAACTCCGGTGGCACGAACGAACGACGAAGGTGTAGGCATTATACGAGAAAGGGAGAAGCGAGAAGAGAAAGAGAGACGGAGAAATGAAAATAAGAGAGGCGAAAGACCTTAGGATGCCACCGGAGGCGCGGACAATTCTTCCTCTCTCGGCCGCCGTAACGAGAGAATCAGGAAGATGAAGGAGGATAAACGAAGAAAAGATGTGGATGTACGTACGTACGCGTTATACACGATTAAGACGGTCTCTTTGAGTTCGAGGTACTTTTGCGTCCTCAAAATATACTCCTGTGTATGAACCCGTCGATGAACGGGGGTGGGGTAGGAAAACCGAACTTCGAATTTCCGGAAGATTCAAAATTCCGAATTTGAATATTCCGAAACTAGAAATTTCATAAATTTTTGGGTTTGTTTGGGTTTGTTTCAAATCAAGGGCTTTTTAGTTTAAAATCAGTTTAGCTACTAGTTAGTTACTAGTTTAGTTACTAAGCTAGTAGGACCAAAAAAAGAGGAAAAAAATAAATTTAAGAAATAAGTAAAGTAAATAAAATAAATAAAATAAATACAATAAATAAAATAAACAAATAAAATTAATAAAATCAATAATATAAATAAAATAAATAAAATAAACAAATAAAGTAAATATAAATAAATACAGTAAAATAAATTTAAATAAATTAAAAGGTAGAAGAGATTGATAATTTTTTATCAGCCTGATTCTCATTCTTACCTTCCTCTTTGTAAGAGTGATCCTCACTTTTTTTTTATTATAACGTGGCGTCTCGACGCCGTCTTTTGATCCGAAATATTCAGATAAAGATTCGAGATAACTGGTTGGTCGTAGCAAAACGAGAAAGTTTTTCATCGACGAAACCACAAAACGAGCGCGTCTTGTTTTGAGTCTCATTTTTTTTCGAGGCTTTTGTGTTCGCCCTTTGGGATTTGAATGTACGTATAGAAGCGAGAGATGGGCCTCGATCTCTGAACGAAGAAAAAAAAAGGAGGAAAGCCTTTTGAAGGGGAAGACGCCGATCGTACCAGGAAAAGGTCAGTGCTCCCTTTCAGGATATATTCGTGCAGGTTACTGACATTTCGAGAGCTTACACACGAGTTCGAGCCCTTGCAGGGACTATCCCGTACTTCCTGGGACAGCCTCGTGGAAGCCTTTTTTTCCAAAATGTTTTTTTTTAGAATTTTACGATTCGCGAAGTTTTTGGGTATGCCGCGTTGTCCATTTGGCCAAATAAGCACTTTTGGGTTTCGCGGATCTTGGCGTGGCAAGGAATCGCTAATGGATGCAAATCGAAGTACCGCTTAGCTCTGTGACGAATGAAAATTGAAAAAGTGTACTGTCACGATCGTCAAACAGGGAAACCATTTATCGTTTTTCGTTTAATTTTTTTTTTGTTTCATTCGTTAAATTTTTTTCGAAAGTGAATTTCGAATAAATAAAAATCAAATATTCGAGGTTATAAGCTAACTTTGAATAACCCTATAATTGGGAGTTATAGTAGTTTGCGGTTAAAATTTCGAGTGATGGAGTCGAATGATTTTCAGATTCGGTTTCAGGGAGCCTGAAAAACATTACTTCGTTCGCAGCTTTCCTCATACCAAAATTTAATAAAATCGCTAATCTTTCTTATCAACTCGAAACGAAAGCAAAAAAAAGTGGCAAATTCGACGTAAAAATTTTCGCATTTAATTAAAAATTAAATATTATGAATTTCGAAGTGGTAATTTAATCCAGAGATATCTTTATCAAAAGCGACATTCGTATTAAAAATCCATTTTGGATTTTTGATAAAAAAAATTTTTGCTACCGGAAGGAAAGCGTAAAACGATTCGCGTTCGCTGCGCAACGAGAACTTTGGATTTTATTCTCGCAAAGACGACGTACCCTGACAGTGTGTGACACGAACGGTGTACCATTATTCGAGTCACTCGAATCGGTCCCGGAGATCCGGTGACTGATTCGAGTGGCTGACCATCGCGAACAACGCGCGTTGTTCCGAGCTTTGGAAACCCAGGAAATGTAATTCCGTACCCGGGTACAAGGTGAGGTTGGATACGTGACTTATTCAGACGATTTCCCGCATGGACATTACAGCCATATCAGCCATACGATGTATAAGGAATTCGCTTTTTTCGCCTTCTTTTCATGGTTCTTGTAACAGAATTCGAATATGTGATCGAACTAAATTATTTATCCGAATCAATTGCCGTCTCGGTCACGTTGAATCCTTCAGTCATTTTCCATAGATCGTTCAAAATTAATTAATTATGATAATCAATAGAGTATTATCAATATTATGATTTAAAAAAAATGAGGATCACTCTCACAAAGAGGAAGGTAACAATGAGGATCAGTCGGACAAAAAATTATCAATCTCTTCTACCTTTTACTTTATTTAAATTTATTTTACTGTATTTACTTTATTTTTATTTAATTTACTTTACTTTATTTATTTTATTTACTATATTTATTTACTAAATTTATTTTTTTCTTCTTTTTTTGATCCTACTAGTTTAGTAACTAAACTAGTAACTAGTAAGTAGAACTGACTAAAGTAGTAACTAACTAGCAGCTAAACTGATTTTAAATTTGGTATAATCACAGTGTCTGACCTCCTTATTAGGAATTTATCGTTACGAAAATTGGTGCAATCGCCATTTTGAATGTGAAAAACGAAGGAGAATCTCTTTTCGTTCGGTGTGCATAATCGCGCATTCCTAACCGATTTTGACTATTTTAGCTTTTTTTAGACAGAGTATCTGTGTGTGTATAGCGGAGATTAGGAACCGTAGGGCGTCACTCCCAAATTTTTTTTGACAACTCAAAACCCCTTTCCGCTGTTTGTGTGAGCGTTAATTTACCAACCCAAACAAACCCAAACAAACTCAGTACTGAGTCAATTTCACCAACCCAAATAAACTCAGTACTGAGTAAATTTTACCAACCCAAACAAACTCAGTACTGAGTTTGTTTTTCGAAACCTTTATAGTTTGTTTGGGTTTACCAATTTTCGAAACCTTTATAGTTTGTTTGGGTTTACCAATTTTCGAAACCTTTATAGTTTGTTTGGGTTTACCAATTTACCAAACCAAAACAAACCCAAACAAACTCAGTGCTGAGTTTGTTTGGGTTCGGTAAATTGGTAATTCAGTAATTTCATTGATTACGAAATTTAATAACTCGTATTCGGAAAACATTTTCCATCTACCCAGCAACCGTAATATAAAATCCTACGCGATTTCTATCTGCACGAGGCTCCATCGATCGACTGTGAATACATTCATTTCCAAAGTTTTTGACCCGAGCTCCGTCTCGAAAATTCACATTATTGCGTAACGCGAACACGTCACTGTTCACGGACCATCGCCCGTTTCTTCCAAACTACAAAGAAAAAAGATACAGGGTCACGCATATCGGTGTGACAATTTTACGTGTCCGTTCACGTCGGCCGATTCGAACGTTTACCTTTCGCGCGGTTTTATCGCCAAGTTGCGAAACGAGTTTTTGTCGCGGAAATGGAAGAATTTGAAGATCGCAGAATTTTGAAATATCACTAATCCGTTTTAAAAATAAATATTTTTTACCTATTATTTAAAAAATTAAAAGAACGTATCATTTCACATTTTTTATACAAAAACAATAAATAATTCTATTTCAAATAATATCATAAATAAATTCATAATAAAATAAAATAATTAAATAATACTATTATAATTATTTTCGTTTATAAATAATACATATTAGCAAATAATTTTACTAATTAATACAATAAAAAATATTTTTTTATGAAATATATGATAATCGTACAAAACAATATTGTACTCTTTTTTTGTAACCAACCAATCAACGTTAGGCTCATTTGTCGTAGAGATGTATATACTATTTATGACTGTCCCTACATGCGTCAATTATATCAAATCACTTTCTACTGGCCCACATTGGGCCCCGATCCCCATCTCACGCACTTTGTTATCGTTAAACGTGTATTCAGATCCGAGAAATAAGTATTATTATGGAAGTTTCGATATATAATTAAATCGTAATACGATATGACAGAGGAGAAATTATACACGTATATATATATATGTAATTTTGTCCTACCCTCCTAATATGTGTATGAATATGTATATACATGTATATATAACTGGTAAATTATCAACAAGGTCCCATTTTACACTTCTTTTTTCTGTACGCCGATTTCTGCGATTATTTTCTCATTCGTGCCAGCTCGCGCCTGGATAAATATACATCTCGAAGTGGGGCTCTGGCCTGGATTGGCTTTTCGTAAGTGTTCGTTCGAAACGAGGCAAAAAATCGCAACAGTCAGAGAAAGAGAGAGAAAGAGAGAGAGGAGATCTTTAAAAATGTCAGAGTTATTAGAAACCTCAATAATTTCGTTATGTTTGTCAATCTGTCAAAGCTGGACCCGTCCCCACCTCAAACTATGCAACCCTTTGTTCCGGTCATTCAAAATAATTAACAGTTTTATTAAATGAATTAAATGACATTGCATAGTTGATTTAATATAATTACGGTTTAGTTGAATCATTGAAATTAAATTAATATAATTTATAATTACTAGTAATAATTATCTATGTAATTGTATTGCATTTTATTAAATTCTCATAGTTCCATTATATAAATGTGATTAATAATTTTCTTTAATAAATTAAATTCATTAATTGAGTTGGATTAATTTTTATTCGATGATTAATTTTATTTGATCAAGTTTAATTTTATGAATCGAATTAAACGAGAAATTAAAAAAAAAATGATAAATTGCTGAAATTCAATGAATTATACGTTCATTTATTTTTCGTGATTTATAATTTGGAGAGTACGTCTATTTAGAATTATTTCCGTTATCGGATATAATAAAATTGGAGCTCAGAAAAAAAGCAAGTACTGAAAAAAAATTTTTTTATACGATAATGAATTGTCGGTACAATTATACAAGAGATATTTAAAGGGCGACAAAAAAGTATGTAAAATTTGAATTATGAGAAATCGATGCGAATGAAAGATAGGAACGATATTGTTTTTGAAGTTGACGAGTTCATCGAGTCGATGAACTCTCTGTAGACACTCATTATCGAAGTTTCGTTATCTTTGCCCCCGCGCACCAGGCTGTCTGCCGTTATTCCACTTGGTGCATTCACTACAAATCTTCGACCCGGGAGAAAAATCACCCTAAAGAGAAGTAATAAAGCAATGAGAAACGAGCGTGGCCTGCACTGATCGAGACCGGGCGCCGCCTTTGTGCTCGCGCGAAACCGATAATAAATTTTCCTTTCACGGATATAAAATACGAAATACAAGCTTTCAAGTGTTGGAATATACAACGAACTATGAGACAACGACACAACTATTGTTACGATCGCATATCAATCGGGATTATTAATTACTCAATTATCGGACTTCAAATGCGTGGTGAATTCGTTCCACAACAAAAGAACGATCGTAAACTATTGGTCAAAGCAGACTGAGAAGTAAAAGCTTTCAATTCTTAATAATACATTTTTTCAAGTTATAACTTTGACTAATCTTTTCATTTTTAATATGATTAAATGTTTCTTACTTTTTTTTTAGTTTTCAGTTTTTAGTACGAGTTTAATCGAGTTTTCAATGTTTAATTTTTAACTTTTTAATTTCTGGTACATTTAACTTCTCAATTCTGAATTGTCAACTTTTCAATGTCTCAAATTTGAATAAATCAAATTTTTTTTTATTCATTTTGAATTTACGATAGATAAAGTTTTATTTGAATGGTCAATTTCTATTATAATCAATGTTTAATATTTTATTTTTTACGTAACAGTTTTTTAATTGTTAATTTCCAAGATTTTTAGAATTTTTAGAAAACTCAATTTACAAAATACTATCAAACTTGGGAATGAACATTTAATTCACAAGTTTTTAATTTTTAATCCATCGAAAACCACGTTATTTTTTTAACCAAACGTTTATTTCCAGTAATTATATTTTTTCTTCTTTAGTTTTACATGTAATTAATTTTTTATCGTGAATTTTTAGAAATACATGTTGATTTCTAATTTATTACAATTACAATTTTTGTCTAGTTTGTTCCAACAATTGAAAACAAGAAATGTATAAACAGTAAATATAGTGGAAATAGTCGTCCATCAATGAAACATTTAACGGTATTCGTGAAACGGAAATGAGTGAAAACTCCACTGAGTACCTATAGTAAATTGACAGAGGGATTTATCGTGCGATTCGACACCGGGTTCCTCAAATAGCCGAAGACCGAATAGCCGAGGATCTCGTGATTTATTTTCGTTAAAGGTATCCAAATGTGCCTACGGAAAAATTGATCGTCTGCCAAACGTCTAGATCGATTTCTCTGCTCACCTTACTCTCTCCCTTGCCCCCCCCCCCCCCATTTCCTCTTCTCTATCTTTCCCTCTCTCTTTCTCTCTCTCTCTCCTTTTCTGTATATCTGTTCGCTTTTGAGCTTTCAACGATCAATTCCAAGATCATTTTTTCCTAACTGTAAACTATTGATAGAATTATAACCTAAAAAAAGCCGGTTCGAATTTTGCTGGTTTATCATCGAAATGTTTCGACTGTTCACCGAACAATTTAATGCCCATTCGGAGGACAGAATTTTAATAAAACTGCTAAAAATTCTCAAATCAATTCTCAGTAGAATTTTCAGTAAATAAAAAACAGTTGACACATTTTTTTAGCAACATTAAAAAAAACGAAAAAATTTATAAATATTTTTTTTATTCCTATTATTCTTTTATAAAGAAAATAATATTTATATATTATTTCTTTAGTTCGTATTTTGCAGTTAGAAATTCAATTAAAAAATTCACTTTTTCCACGAACAAGTGTATTTTTTTTCATTGGATTTTTAACGATTCCAAGCCTATAAAAAAAAACGAAATAACTTCCTCAAGAAATTAATGATTTTTATTGAAAAGATCCTATTTCGGTCCAGTGATAATTGATTAACGGTATTTGAAGATTTATTTCGAAAAAAAAAGAAAAATTCCATCAACAATTGACGATCGAAATGAATGTACGATTATGCGAAGATCGCTTTTGAATTTCCTGCGTATATTTCCTCATCAGTTTCCACGTAAAAATGACAAGACGTGATTCCTCGGGATGACGGTTGCCCGGAAGTAGGTTGAAGGAAATAATCGGAAGAGAGTATGAAGAAGCTTCGTGACGAGGCGGACGTCACCAGCCTCGAATCATTAATTGATTCTTGATTTCCGGGTACGGCGTGTTCGTCATAGACGCGTAAGCTCGTTTACATCTATTATCTACAAACTCGGTAGATAAAAAAAAAGTTTTCTACTTTTCTACGTTAAACAAAATTTTGTTTCACAAAGAAAAATACTCTTTTCCCAAATAATGCATATCGCTGAATCTCTGTTTTGCAAAAGTTGACAAATTCGCGTTAAAAAAAAAAAATTGATATTTTTATACTACCAAAGTGTATTCGATCATTCGTAGATACCAAATCTCACCAACTTGGCTTTTACCCCTATAACTATACCCAGACTACATTTATGTCTCCAGCACTCGCATACTTCAGGAATCCAGGTGATAAGTTCCACCATGCATGATACATCGTTTCAAGTATTTCAGCGTTAAAGTATCAGGATATAGACGAATGAAAGAGAAAAAAACTGTGAGAGTTGGTGACTCATGTAACAATGCTGATACGTACACATTGTTACAATCTACACCTCGTCATTATCGTATCCGTTTCCAAAAGAACCGAGTAAAGCACCGAAGCCAGTTCGATTCGTGTTTCTGCGATCACCAAGAGGTGGTAAAAAGTTAGAGACAACGATCAATATAT
>JAPYZJ010005839.1:0-13190 GCA_030522765.1 Ophioninae sp. B BG-2022a
GGCGAAGGGGGGGGGGGGGGGGGGGGGGGGGGGGGGGGGGGGGGGGGGGGGGGCTAGAGACAAGGGACGAGAATATTACGTAATACGAACGTACAGCAACGCTTTATGGAAGTTACGCTCTTCGAGCAAGAAGTTCTCGACTCGGTTCATGGGAAGCTGACCAGACATTCGATATTACGCGAGGATACGATTCGCCCGTACCGGAGAGCCTATTTTCCAGCCTCGAGATATGATATTACATCTGTACACGTATCATCGATGATAATACGCTCGAATCTCGAAAGAGCTCGAATCTCGAAAAATATCGTATCCTCGATAATACTCGGTACGAAAATCGGTCTTTTTTTTGGCTTTTTTTATTTTTTGGATTTTTTTTTTTTTTTTTGTACATGCGGAAGATTGACGTTGTCGCGAACTTTTTTCGAAATACAGTTTTTCTGGATATGAATTTATTGAGAATTATATCTTTTGTACTTTGTTATGATTTTTTATTTTTATTTTTTTGAGTCTGAATTTTTAGGGGTTGAATATTTGTTTGAAATTTTTCGGTTTTTTAAATGTATTATTTTTTTTTGTATTTTAATTCGATTTTGTGTAATCTTCAAATTTCAGTTTTTCTGGATATGAATTCATTGAGAATCTTATCTTTTGTACTTTGTTATGATTTTTTATTTTTATTTTTTTGAGTCTGAATTTTTAGGGGTTGAATATTTGTTTGAAGTTTTTCGGTTTTTTTATTTATTTTGTTTTTTTTGTATTTTAATGCGGTTTTGTGTAAGCCTCAAATTTCATTGGGGACTTCGCTGATCTTTTTGGCTTTTTGAATTTTTGAATCTATTTGTTTTCTTTTTTTTTTTGAATTAATTAGAATTCAGGTGAAGTTTTTTTATGACAATCGCATCAGTTCGCAATAAAATGGTTTCGTCCTTGAGAAAATTTTGATTTTCACATGCTTATAAAACCTCTTTAACGGGCAAAATAAATAGTAATGTAAAACTATTATTTTAAATAAATAAATTTGTTTATTCAGTTTCCTTGAATGAATAAATTCATTAAAAAAAAGGGAAATAATTTTTTTTCAGGAGATTCGAATATTCTTGTATCTCGAGATCGAAGCGAATAAAAAAAAAAGTTTTTCAAGAAAGAATCGTATATCAGAATAGCCCTCGTCACAGCTGGCGCAGAACTCGCGCGTGGGCGATTTTTTTTTTCTTTCGTTCCTTCGTTTCCGATACACGCTGAGAAGCGAAATAAAAATAAAGAAAAATATAGGCAGGGATCGCAGCGCGGATCGAAGTGAGAATTCCCATTTTTGTTTTTTTGTTTTTTCTTCTTCCTCTCGGGTTTAAAAATAAAGAGGATCCAGCGTTGCCTCGCGGAGGATTTCTCATCGATGGCGCGATACAGACGAAGGGTTTTTTCTAGTCTCGATTTACTGACCTAGATAGCGCTCAATTGTATCCGGGAGCATGCGATGAATACCCCTCTCCCGATTCGTGACCTCGTGTCACTCGATGAGTGACGAAAAAAAAAAAAACGTTTCGGTGATATCCAGGCCGAAGAATATCGTCAGGATTTCGTCGCGAAAACCAACCAAGAGTTAAGCGCGTGAGAGATAACAGAAATTTTTGGAAAAAAAAAAACAAAAAAAATCAGAGATTTGTATTGTGTGGAGAAAAAAATGAATTTTCAAGCAGTCGATTGACAAGGTCATATCTAACCCCCTTAAAGGGATGGTCCGAATTTTTAATTTTTGCATTTTTTTGGGGGTGGGGGGTAAAAATGTTATCATTGTTAGGATCTATCCAAAAAATATTTGGGGGAGAAAAATGTCCATCAACACTGAACTATTGTTATCCTCTTTACGAGAGTATAGAATTTCAGTTGTTCGTTAGATTTTTCTAAATCGTTTACGATGTTTTCGAAAATAGAATTAGTAAAAAATTCAACATAAAAAGCAAAAATTGAAGTACTGAAAAATAAATTCAAAGGTTAAAAAGAACGGATAGAGCTATGAAAAAAAAACATTAATTAACATACTAAAACAAAAGTTAGATTTTCATTTACATTAATGATTACGAAGATAGAAATATAATAAAAAAATTGAAAAGTATAAATTAAGAGTCAGAAACAAGCAAATTAAAAGATTAAGAAGTTTAAGATTAAATTAAAAAATTACACGAGAACAAATAAAAGTTTTAAATACAACATACAAAAAGATCTAAAATAACAAAAAGGTAAAAAATATTAATTAACAAAATTAAAATATGAAAAAGGATAAATGAAATGAAAAGATCGAAAAGTTAATGAAATATGCAAACACTAAAAATTCAACGATGCAAAAAAAAAACAAAACAAAATACACAAAAAAAAATCAAAGTTTGGCAATAATGCAATTTTTTTACACATCGACGTTCTTCGAACTTCCGGAATATTGCGTCGAACGTATCAACGTAAAAAAAATTTTTTTATCCTCAAATTATGATCGATTCGGACGTTTCGATTCTTTTCGAATCGTTCGAACGTTCCGATCGAAAAAATCGAATCGTTCGTCAATTTTTTGATCTCGGGTATTGTTGAGGACGATGGGAATGAAAATCGAGAAGATTCAACGGCCGCGTGCAACGAATCCGGCGTGCGCACGAACGACTTCGTACGGTAATTAGAGCGCGCAATTACGATTATCCGGAAGCCATTATCCGCGAATCGAATCCGGTCCCTGGGTCATAGCGTTCCGTCGTATAAAACCGAGAACGGCTCCTTTCGTTTGGGTTTATTACCGATTATCGATCAGAGAGAAAGAAATGAAAAGCGCAACGTTGAATCGTTAAGTGAAATTACGTAAATATGAAAAATGTAGGAAAAAAAAAGAAATTAAGAATCAAATACTTCGAAAAAAAAAACTTATTAAAAATATTAAAAAAACAACAATTAGAAATACTTCGCAAAAAAGAAACTTAATAAAAATAATAAAAAACAACAATTAGAAATACTTCGAAAAAAAGAAACTTATTAAAAGTAGTAAAAAACAACAATTAGAAATACTTCGCAAAAAAGAAACTTAATAAAAATAATAAAAAACAACAATTAGAAATACTTCGCAAAAAAGAAACTTAATAAAAATAATAAAAAAACAAAAATTAGAAATAATTCGAAAAAAAGAAACTTATTAAAAGTAGTAAAAAACAACAATTAGAAATACTTCGAAAAAAAGAAACTTATTAAAAATAGTAAAAAACAACAATTAGAAATACTTCGAAAAAAATGAAACTTATTAAAAGTAGTAAAAAACAACAATTAGAAATATTTCGCAAAAAAGAAACTTAATAAAAATAATAAAAAAACAAAAATTAGAAATAATTCGAAAAAAGAAACTTAATAAAAATTAAAAAAACAACAATTCGGAATAATTCGAAAAAAAGAAACTTATTAAAAGTAATAAAAAAAACAACAATTAGAAATACTTCGAAAAAAGAAACTTATTAAAAGTAGTAAAAAACAACAATTAGAAATACTTCGAAAAAAAGAAACTTATTAAAAGTAATAAAAAACAACAATTAGAAATACTTCGCAAAAAAGAAGCTTAATAAAAATAATTTAAAAAAAAACAACAATTAGGAATAATTCGAAAAAAAGAAACTTATTAAAAATAATAAGAAACAACAATTAGAAATACTTCGAAAAAAAGAAACTTATTAAAAGTAATAAAAAACAACACTTAGAAATACTTCGATGTTTTCAGGGAGGGATATATTTAATATTATTATTATTATTATTATTATTATTATTATTATTATTATTATTATTATTATTATTATTATCATCATTGATGAGCAAATATTATTACTGAGCAATGTTTTCGCTTCGGACGAGCGGAAGCTTCGTCGGTTCGCAGCGCGTCGAGGAGAGATGAGGAGAGCCCAGCCTCCGGCGGATGCCACGCGCCTACCGTGACGTGCGAACCAACAACCGATACACCACCACTGTATACCATGTGCGATCGTCCTCTCCTCTCTCTCTCTCTCTCTCTCTCTCTTCCTCTTTTATTTTTCATTTATTTCAGTTCGCTTGTGGAATGTTTTAATTCTACGTGAACGCCGTCTGGAATGTTTTTATTCTACGTCAAACACGTGAAAAACAAAATAAACAAAAAAAATAACGAAGCATAAATTGAAAAAAAAGGAATAATCTTGTTTGGAAACGTGAAACAAAGTGAAATTTGAATTTTTTCGAGAAAAACAAATTATAATAATAGTGATAATGATCCAACCAAATGAACCCAAACAATTGTATGTGTACCCCAAAAGTATTGCGAGTGCATATACTCAATATTTACTAATTAGTTTATTGATAATAAATAATAATTCTTTTATTACTTATTGCTCAAAATAATGAACGGCATTAATTAATTAAGTCAAAATAATGACCAAATTATAATAATCGTATCGATTATAATAATTAAAATAATTATAATAATTACATTTATTAATTATATTTATTAAAATAATTATAATAATTACATTTATTAATTATATTCATGACAGTAATCATTATTAATTCGTAACAATGAATAATCAACGTTTATTATATACTTCAGAGTTTTTTTATTGTTAAATATATAATAGTATTTGTTAGAATAATTTTATATTTTTAATTTTGTATTCTCAACAATTGTTTCTCTCTTCTCTCGCTCCTCGTCTTTCCATATTCCATCCAATATCAAACAAGTGACAATCCACCGTGACCTTCCACTTATTATCTTTTTTTTATTCGAATATACAACTCGTGGATTGAAATCGGCTTTTCACGCATCCAAGACCGGATGCTCGTTAAATTTTCGGTTCAACCGAAAGCCAAGAAAAAAAAACGCTTTTTACAGCAAATTGGGTGAAAAAAAGTAACGGGTATGTCGCAGCCATCGGGGATTAAAATTAAGAGGACAATTTCGGGCTGAGAAACAATTACGAAGTTACGTAGCGGATAAAGAATTTTAGCGTTTCGTCCAAGCTGGAGAAAATACCGGGGACCCGGAAGAGAACAAGAAAGAAAAAAAAAGGTTGAAAGGGCGATTTCCGGTGGTTGAGAATTAAATGGTGCGGGAGAGTTAAACGGTGCATACGAGAATCAAATGTCCCGGAGGATAAATCGACCCACCGGGTCTGGGAATTCTGGCTAATTTTACTACGAGAGCCGGGGAGGGGGGAATTTTGACTTTGCGATTTCAATCCACGGTATTGCCGTAACACATCAGGTCGTATGTGTTGGTCACGTTTAGTGGTACAGCGGAATCGAAGTCGACGAATTCTGGCCAAACTCGTCACTGTTATTGGACTGCGTCGAAATAGCTGATTTCTATTGAAAATCCAAAAAAGTTTCGTAATTTGTCATTCCGAGGGAATCTTTGTTACGTATTTTTATCGATTAAGGGAATTTGATTTACAAATGTCTTTTGTTGCGGAAATTTATTTCGCAAAATTTGTTTTTTAGTTTTTGAGGGGAAAAGATATTTTTTCGAGATTTTGTTTGGGTTTGTGAATGGGGTTGGTCAGTCACTCGTATATTGGATTTTTGGGTAATTTTTAATAATGATAAGATGATCCGAACGTATCAGATATGTATGTAAAATTAACGAATTTTCGTTGTTTGACAGTTGGAACGGATGTACAGTAACTGAGGAAAAATTAGTCGAGAATTTTTTAACATTTTCGTTGCACCAGCATTTTGTTGCTGAACCTAAATATTATTTTGAATGCCAAAAATAAAACTTACTTTTGCCCTTAAATGTAGCAAAAATTTCATGAAAAATCACACAATTGATTTGATTAAATTACCGTTTCCTGAATTTTGCATATATTTCAAAAATCCTGAGTCACCGTCAGCATATGGGTTTTATCTTTGAGAATCATTTTGATTTTTTTTTTTTCGGAAAATTACATCGTGAGGGAGGGTTCCAGAAAAACGACAATTTTGAAAAAAATCTTTTTTTAAACATTAATCCAGACGATGGATAATGTGCATTTAAAAAAATTGTATATATTTTTTATAACAAATAAAATATGAAACAAAATACGTCTAAATATCCAAATGTCTATACGTGTTCTGTATATGAAAAAAAAAATCCTAAGAGACCCATAATTTTCGATCTTTTAAATGGTCTTTCTGCCTTAATTGGATTGATTTTAACAACTCGGTTCGAATCTTTTATTCCAATCGAATGACGTTCATTGGAAAGATTGAGAAATAACTCGATTGGATTATTAGGTTGAATCGGACGAACCGGAAGTGACCAATGAAAAATGTCTAATTTATTTAATTCAGCTATGATCGGAATCAATAATCGAAATTCGGGGATTTCTGATCGAAGAGAGCCACTGGTATTTTTCCCGTCAGGGAATGTCCCTCTTGGCATAATTCTTGCCATCCCGTTTTCCCTGGACGCTTCAACGTCCCCGCGTCGCAACGTTGACAAAGTTGAGGTTTGCGTTCGCGATTGGTCTGGAATGTAACCGAAAATAAATTCGACGACGGCGCCCGTTTTCTCTCCCTTGTCCACTTCTGCGCCATTGCTCGAACCCCGACTCCAACTTTTTATCTTTTTCTCTTCTTTTTTCATACTTCTAGCCAACCTCTCGCTCTCCTCCTCTTTTTTTCCGGTACTCGGGCTTTTGCCGCGTTTTCAGCCACGGGCAAACACGGATTCTCTCGGACCGAGCCGAGCGGGCAAAATGCGGCGAAAGCGTGACGTACACGCCACGCGTGCAACGCTTCTCTCGCTTCCCAAATCTTCCCCGATCATCGAATCATCAAAATTTGTTTTTTAAAATCGTCACTGAAATGAAAAAAAAAGTGGTATCTGATCGGTGGAATTAAACTCCGAGTGGTTCTCTGCACGGGCCAATTTTCGTTAAAGATCGGTAAGAAATAGACTCGTGCGAAGAAAAAACGTATTAACGATTTTTTTTTTTTGCGAATTCTGGAGAGTATCGGCAAAAATCGGTATTTGTGAAATAAATACCGAGCAAAGATCGGTAATGATTTGAATTCAATACCGATCATTAGCGATCTTTACAGAATACTTTGAAATTTAAAAACGTAAAGATACCGATCAGTGAAGATCGGTAATGATCGGTATTCCTGAAGTGCCGATCTTTATCGATTTTCATTATCGAATCAAATATTTAAAGATCGACATTTCTGAAATAGCGATCATTGTCGATTATTTCCGGTAATTATCGGTGTTCGGTAAAGTGAGAAAAGTTCAATCAGTAAAGATCGGTAACTATCGGTATTCAGTAAAGTAAATCAAGTTCGATCTGTAAAGATCGGTAATTATCAGTATTCAGCAAAGTAGGTTCAGTCAGTTCAGTACCGATCATTACCGATTTTTACCGGTAAAGATTAGCAATTCTGTAATACCGATAATTACCAATATATCCCGTTAAAGATCGGCATTTCCGAATTACCGATCATTACCGGTTGAACTTTACTGGATACCGATCGTGACCGGTAAAAATCGGTAATGATCGGTATTTCAGAAATACCGATCATGACCGGTAACAAATCGGTAATGATCGGTATTTCAGAAATACCGATCATGACCGGTAAAAATCGGTAATGATCGGTATTTCAGAAATACCGATCATTACCTATATCTTCGCGCGATATTATATGAATCGGTGAAGAGTCACGTAAAAGATCGGTAATGCTCGTTACGTCAGAAGTACCGATCATTACCTACCGATCTTCGGTAAAACTCTTCATTAGTACGTTGCACCCATCAGACGCGGACTTTTTTCAAAGTCAATTAAAATTGGAAATTGCACGTGACTCTGACCCATCGTTTTCCGCGTACTCCAGCAAAACGCCTTTCTTACCGGTAGCATCTGCGCACCAGCTACAGACCGGAAAGAAACATTTTTCCGCAAATTAGCACAATTTAGCGCGAACGTTTTCTGCTAGACGGATGAAAAGGATCGCTCGGACGAGCCCTGCATCCTCGAAGCTGCGGGGCTTCCCCTCTGGCCCAAATTTTCGTAACGATCGTCGCGTCAAGCAAAATGCACAATGAGTACGAAAATTTCATCGTATCTCTCGCGTACGCCACGTGGCGCGCACCTTTCACTTTTCCCTCGGTAGAAAATAACGTGATTATCGTAACGGCTTTTTTTTTCATTTTTTTTTTTTCGTCCCGTGGAACAAATGTAGGCTCGTTAGAGTGCGGCTTCGTTTTCCTTTTATTCCTTTCCTCGTACGTGACGAAAGAGTATGATAAAGCCACTGAATCATTGTCGATAAAGATAGAGGTAGACTGATCAAGATTCGATTGAAATTCCGCCGAGATCGGTAACGCTGTACAAAAATTTTGATCCCGCAGATACAAAAAAAAGTCACGTGAGCTCTCGAACCGAATAAAGGCGACGATAAAAAATCGATTTTTCAAATTTTTGTTTATGTGAGATTTAGCCTCGAGATAGCGAGATGTTTTTGTTTTAATCAATCATTCCAGAAGGGTTTGCTATTTCTTAAAATTCTTTTCTTTGCAAACTTTTTATAAGTGTTTAATAAAAATAATAATAAATTTTCAATAAAATGATATAGAATTTTTAACCATGCAATTTTTTTTTAATTATACGTCAAATATTGAATTTTCCATGACAAAATATAATATATCGTACGCGATGTATAAACATTATTATATTAATATTAAATAAGAAATAAGGTACACAAATTTTGTACATTTAATTTATTATTTAATTCATTATTTAATATAAATATAAATTGCGTTCTATTGATCATTGATTGTTGATACGAAATATAAATATACAAATAGTGTATTATTCAAAATCGTACAAAAATTGGAAAATAATCATTGTAATCATAAAAAATATAAAAATGATAAAAATCGTGACAATATGATAAAAAATAATAAAAAATGATAGAAAATATAAAAAAGTGTATTATACATAATTTATACATAACAAATATTCGTTAAATAAATACTTTTGTAAAATATCGTGTTAAAGCCCTTAACGCGAGGTTTTTGCACGGCCGATCGATTCTGACGACACGAATCTCCACGGCGAAGATAAATATTTGGCTGGGTCAATTGCTGTGTGCCGCGATCTATGGAAACGATGGAACCCTGAATAAAATCGAGCCACTGACCGTATCGCGAAATGACGTCACCGTAGTAACAATCCGGTGGACGGTAGTTCAGGGTGAGCAGCCATGCGTATCCCCATCCGCTCAGGATGGAGTCCTGCTCGCGCGTATACGGAGGGGCCTCTCCGCGCGTCGCCGCAATTTCTATGGAAAACTGAAAACTTGAATGGGTTATGTGCCTTCGAACGCAATGTGCAATGCTCCTACATGAAAAATTCAATGACTCGCGACTGAACACAATTTTTTTTACAATTTTATTTATGTTTTTCTTTTTATATAATTTTCATTCGATCTTCATTTGCATTTTCAATTTTTCACAATTTATTTATTTATTCGCATTTTTTATTCACTGGCCCGTATTACATTATGGTAGTAATGTAATTATGAAATTACGATAATTCAGAGTAGAAGATAAATAATGTATTATTAAGTGATAACAGATATGGCATAAATAAATGATTCTCTATTAAGTAATATACGTAAACAAATAATCCATATTAACAATTAAAGCGATAAACTATTTTTTTTTATTAAAGAATGAAAATATTGATAAACAAAATAGAAAAAAAACTGGAACGAAAATTAAACGTATTATTAAAGAATAAAATAAAATTTAATCTACATTCAATATTGAGCTAATTTTTTATTTGTTTATACTATATTTTTACTCTAGTTTATTTCGATTTTTTTGTAAACATTTCAATTATTGTAAAAAAAAAATGTTCAACGTGTAAGGTTCCCCTTGAAATCATTTCGAAGCTTGCACGAAAATAGCAAATAGATAATATAAACAATTTACTCGATATTATATTATATAATTTGTTATAAACATATAATTATTATATTATTTTATAAATTATATTATTTGAAAATAAACTAATCGGATGAAATGTTTATTCTAATTTTTTTTTTCGTTCTCTAACGATTATTTCGTGCAATAGGAATTTTTTGGTCGGCGGTTCGTAAGAATATAAAAAATAATAGGCGATTCACGGCTTCATCGAGGCACCTCTCTCTCTTTCATCAGAGCTTCGTACACTCAGCTCCTTACTTTATCACGAAGAACCAATCGACGGATGTCTCGCAACTCGTCGATTCCTTAATTCTCCCCTCCTCTCCCTCTCTCTCGTTTTCGACCCCTCTCTCTTCCTGTTGAACACCTGATCTCGTTGAACAAAGAAATGGGCTGATTCGTACCCAGATTCGTTTACTTTCGGATCCCCTCGTCAAAAATAAATAAATCCTCCCTTAATTGAGTGCCGAGCGAGGATGACTGACGTAACAAGGAAGGAAATAAAAAATGTCGATCTCCGGTTCATTCAGCGTGACGGATTGAGCTGTGAAGAAAACGAGCTCCAATAGCCTCGAATCCTTTTTCTTTTTGTTTATTACCCAATTTTTCAATATTTCCGTGAATTTTCAGCAGCAAAAGCTCGGTAATGAAAAACGTTTTGTTTCATGGAAAAAAATTTTTTTTTTATCCATTTTCAAACACTTAAGGGGTTAGGTTACATAAAAAATTGGGATTATCGCAAAAATGTTATAATTTCGTAAAAACAAATATGGCGATTGCAAAATCGTTTGAAGGCACATTTCTGTATACGTTGACGAAGTTTCGAACCAAAGTTCATAAAAAAATATGAATAATTAAAACCGGCTGGCTGGTTGGTTTGTAACGAAGAAGAGATTTTTTTTTCAACATAAAAAGCATAATTTTCGACTTTTTTTTTTTTTTTTTTAAAAAAAAAAAAAAAAAAAAAAAAAAAGATCATCACCTTTGTGGTCGTTTTGTCTAGTTGATCCTCGAGCAAGGATTAATTTTAGCGATTCCTGAATCTCGAGTGTGAGTTTACGGAGGCCAAGCATAGTAGAGGTTGGTAAGTGTAATGGTGAGCACAAGTGAAAGGCCTTTGTTCGAGGATCGTAGCTCAGAAAATTCCCACTAGCTTCGTGAAAGTCCGCTGAAAAGATCGAGCGAAGACACGCGCGCGTTGGCGCGCGGATCAAAGTTTACTTTAACGAAAAATCATACACGAGAAATACGAATAAATAATTCATGCGTTTGTTTTTTTTTTTTTTTTTTTTTTTTTTTTTTTCATTTGTTGCTTAGACGCCGAGGGGAAAATTGTTAGTTACTCGTGCATTCGCACTATTTATATAATTGCGTGGTGACGGCTTTTCTCATTTGATTTACGATTGAAAGTAACATTTGTACTTGCCATTACCGTTTCTCGGGGCAGACACGCAACCGTTTGTGCTCGTTGAAGATTATTCGACAACTGGAACGTTGATTATGAAGAACGTCTTTCGAACTTCCTGCCTAGTCCAGTCTTTAAACGGTGATAAAAGGGAGTCTGAAGTTCAAAATATCGGTTTCGGTCTATTTAGGATGTTTCAGCAATGGGGCATTCCATGCGAAGCGGACAAGTAAAAAAAGTCGATGTTTTCGATTTTAGTAATATTTGAGTATGTTTTAGATATGCAGTGAAAATCAAAGGTAAAAAATCAAATCTCATTTTTAAAAAATAAAAAAAATTTTTTTCCGTATTTAAAAATGCAATTAAAAAGCTTATTAAATGAAGTGATGAATCCAGTGGGTAAATTATTTTAATCCATAATTTGATGACTTGGTCGTCGACTTTGAAGTACTGCATGCCGACAGATTAGTCAAAATTTCAAATTCCCTTAACTCCTTAATCAGGTATTATTTTGCAAAAATATTGATATTACTTTTCAAGAGCATGAATATCTACAACATACTCAAATATTACTAAAATCGGAAACATCGACTTTTTTGACTTGTCCGCTTCGCGTGGAATGCCCCCAATGTCAAACCCTAACCTAAAAGGATCAAACTTTGTTCCGGTCCTTTAAAACGCAAACGAACCCAAACAAATCCAAAAATTCAATTTTTCGTTTTCCAGTAGTATCAAGCCTTAGCCGAAAAGAATCAAATGTTGGTGGAGTCTTTTAAAACGCAAACGAACCCAAACAAACCCAAAAAAATCGATTTTTCGTATTACAGGTGTATAAAGCCCTAAGTAAGGATAATCCGAGGCTAGCCGAATCCTTTCAAACCCAAACAAACTCAACGTATCAATTTCAATCGATTTCACGTGTTCCTGAACGAATATCAGTTTCAGAGACATCAGACCCTAACCAAGGAGAATCAAAGTTTCGCAGAGTCGCTTCCAATAAATACAAACCCAAACTGCAAAAAGCATCTCAGTCCACTTTTGATTGTTTCAGCAATGTCAAGTTCTAACCGAAGAGAATCGGAGGCTGGCCGAGTCTCTTCAAACGCATCAAGTTCCTCGTACTCAAATGATCGACAACGTTCTCCTTCAGACGCAAATCGAGACGCTACAATGGCAGCTCAAGCAGGTTGGTCAAAATAATATCATCGATCAAGAATAATCCAGTCGTTAACTGAAAAAGCAAGCCCAAACAAAAAAGCACGAGCGATATTTTTCTTATGTTTTTTATACACTCACTTTTCTTCTTTGTTTGTTTGTCGTTCCGGTTGGATTTTTGCAACTCAATTTTGAGGCACTTCCCGATAAGCTAGCAGCCTGAAATTTTCAGGGAAGCTTCAAACCAAAACAAACCCAAACAGATAAAAAACAAGGATAAAAATAATAAAATAATTAATAGATTTAAAAAACCTAAAAACCCACGGTTTAAATGTCCTAAAAATAAAAAAAATAACTCTACGGGGCTGAGAGAGGGGCCACTCAAAACGTAAGGGCGTATCTTTGCAAGTTACACCCACGATCTATACACGTCGTGTAAATATATCCCATAAATAATCCTTTAAATAATATACAGCCCTACGTTTTGAGTAGCCCCTTTCTCAGCTCCGTAGGATTATTTTCTTATTTTCAGGACATTTAAAACCGTGGGTTTTTAGATTTTTTAAATCTCTTAATGTACAGTCGCCAAATATCGTCCCCTTTTTGTAAAAACATTGTAGAAACAAAAATATTGCAAGTAGAAAAATAAATAAAACAACAAAGATTAGCGAGGAC
>JAPYZJ010005840.1:0-10900 GCA_030522765.1 Ophioninae sp. B BG-2022a
TTCGAAAATTACGGAATTTTTCACTGTTTTCGTACTTTGCATAATCGCTTGCTAGACTTTGAAAAATGGTGATCCCGAAATTTAGAGATTAGATGTTCGCAGAGGTTACTATTAGCTTCAGTTTCATTTATTGAACAAATTTTTACGATTTTTTTTTCGCCGAGAAATTCGATTTTTCGTCCGGATAAAAAAATTATTGGATGCCTAATACTTTTGGCCAAGGCTGTATAATAGACTCGTTTAAATGTACATGTATAAATGACTTTGAGTATATTAGAAATGGCCTTGAAATAACCTTAGATATAATTAACTTAAAACGAGAGACAAAGAGAGAGAAAAATATTTTTTGGATGGCTCGTACATTTTTCAATTCATTGATCTCAATAAGTACGGAAATAACTCATTCACAGTGATATTATTGCCAACTTTATTCGCTTCGTTATTTCTCTCAAATTCAGAGTCATTGTCCTCGATAATACGACTGCCCGGTTCATTGGGATATCGTTAACGTTACGCTGAAACCTCGAAGAAAGTCAACTAGAAATTCACAATTTTTACGACGGTTTATTAGCGATCGAAGATCAAAATAAAAAGCGTTCGTGCATCGGTGACTCTCAAAGGAACGCTTTTACCTTGATCCGGAAAGAGCCTTTGATTCTTCTTTTTTTTTTTTACGTACACAAGCTCTTTTTTTCTCTCTGGGTCTTTTTGTATTTTTCTTTCACTTTTGTCATGTTCGAGCAACATTTATTCGGGTCTCCTTTACGTTTTTCGTTCTCTCACTCGATTGTACACTTCTCAGCATCCACCCTTCGTCTTTTACATTTCCTTTTTTTTCCGTTATTTTCTGGTTGCCTGAAAGAGGTTTCCGGATACCTTCATCTTCCCCGTTTCCACATCTCGACCTCGTTATTTTCCCTTCATTAGTACAGGCCAATTCTCTCTGCCTCGCTCTGCCTTTTTCCTTCTTTTCTCGTGGCTCTTTTCTTTTTTCACCTTCGTTTCCAACACCAACCACCAACCCTCCTCACGCCGTTGATCTTCTTTTTCATTATTCATCCGGCCTCTGTTTGGTCGTAGAACGAGGCAAAAGAACGCGATTAAAATATTAAAACTCCGTACAGATGCTAATGAAATATTTGATCGATTGATCAAGGCATAAAAATGTCACTCTCCAGGTTTACCTGGGAAAAATTGGTCACTTTGCGGTTGGTAACCGTGTGAGTGAGAAAAAGCTGCTTGTTTGTGAATTTCCTTATTTTCATCCATCCTCACGTTTCAGTAATATTTATAGTGAATTTATTAGACTGTTTTACATTTCGCGATAAATATCCCTAGATTGATTTATCATCATGCCGAAAACCAACGAACCGCGACAATGGAATATTTAAAAAATGTTGACTATTCCGGGGTTTTTTATTATTAATGATTGTTAATCATTAATAATGACATTTTTATTATTACATAATAAAAATAGTAGTATGATTATTATTTAATATAATATATGGCATTCAATAATTATTTATACTTTAGAAAATGTTCGACGGATTAAAAAATATAATATTAAATTAACTCAGACGTTTACAAATGTGTGGAAATGATTATACATTTTTACTATTGAACGTTAGAACATGAAGATCGTTACTTAAAAATGTTAGTACTTGCAAAGCACATTATATTTTTTAATAAGTACAAAACATTAAAAAATCTATTATCTATGTATTTTTATTTTCAATAGAGCACATCATGTTTTTTTCAATTTTGTTTTTTGATAGTAGTAGGTACGTACTTAATTTATAAACGAATATAACTGTCAAAAAAAAATGATTAGCTATATTAAAAATTATGAATCATACTTTATTTGTTATTGTAAATCATATTTTTTTCAATTTCGTTTTTTTATAGTTCTTCTTATTTAATTTATAAACAAATGGAACTGTAAAAAAAAATGTTGGAAAGATTATGATTCGCCATATTGAAAATAATATTCCAAATATAATGAAAATCTATTTTCTACATTTGAAACAATATTAGTCGCAAATTGATTCATTTTTACGTGCTGTTCTCGAGGGTAGGGAATATTGCGCGTTTATATGGTCAAAGTTGTACGCTTTCGGAAATAAACTTGTCGATGTTGATTAGTGAACGAGCAGTTTTTTTCCCTGAACGGTCGGAACCCGCTGAGCTAGTAATTTCGATATTAATCGAGCGAGAGTCGTGGAGGCATTACAAGAAGTACTCGAATACGAGCGAGTAACTCGCGATATCCGAAAGTGGCTGGTACGGGTCCAATATCGATTATCCGTTATATCGCTGGTGACCCGGCAACTCGAATTTGCCCTTAGACGGAAAAAAATAATAGCGAGTGTGCGCGCTTCCCATATCCGTACGAGCAACGCTGCGTAGGCGTCAGCGACTCGGTCCTTCATGTCCGACCTCTCACCAACCGTTTCTACTGACTCGCCATCTCCGCGATATTGTTTTCCTTCTCCGAGCAATAATTTTCTACCAAAATCGATTTTGCAAAAATCTTGAAGAAAATAGGTTATTCTCCGTACTCGAAGCATAATTCAGAGTCAAATAGTTATTTATAACAAACGGTGTGAAAATAATTAAATTACAATTTTTCAAACAGGAATCGAGGAAATTCCGTATGAAAAGTATAAGGTCGAGGTGGATAATCTTGAGGCGAAAATTACCAGTAGATAAACTGCGACTCATCGCAGATGGGTAGAATTAGTAACAATCTAGTTATATACACAAGTTAATGATTTATTTTTGTAAAAAATGGATTTAAAAAAAACGTTAATTTAAATGACCACGATCATAAACAAAATTAAAGTAATAATCTAATGAAAATAAAATAAATGAACGATGTAAAAAATGCACTTGAAAAAACGTAAATTTAAATAACCACGATCATAAACTAAACGAAAGTAATAAACTAAATGAACGATGTAAAAAAAAGCATTTGAAAAAACGTAAATTTAAATAACCACGATCATAAACTAAACGAAAGTAATAAACTAAATGAACTCTTCTTTTTAACCTACAATAGTCTGTCCTTCGTCTTATTATGGCATCTCGTTGGAGTATCGATATTTACAGTTTTTTACTTCGTTTCGAATAAACGTCTATATTTTCTTATCTATTAATATTACGTAATTTATCATTTTCTCTAACCAGAATATTTTATACATTTGTTTTTGTAGAATGCCGTGACAGAGTGGTAAACCAAAATGTGGTCTCCACAGAAAAAGGCAACTGTCACACTATTTTTCAAAAAACCGAAGTTAAAAAAGAATTTTTATTAGCCGGAAAGAAAACTTTAATTAGTCCTAATGAAAACACACAAGCAACTTTTTTTTTAATTCTACAGAAGCCACAATTATGTGTAATTCAAAAACCAAAAAAAAAAAAAAAACAGAAAAACGTCGTTTTATTGTAGTTTAAAAAGAAGAACGATCCGGCTACGTACGTATGAAGTATAACGAAGTAAGAAGCAGGAGAGAAATGCGACAGCGTTATTGATAACGGTAAGGATTTCGCTCGTTGGATAATCCACCGTGGGGTATAGCGAGGGCGTTAGCGATAAAGGGATCACCGAGGATTTCGGGTTGGTGGTCTCTATGCTACGGTCACCCACGCCTCGCCATAGAGAAAACCCCTTTCGTATATCTATACCCCGATGGCTCCTAGAACAGCGCAAATCCTCAAGTTTGATCGCGAGTTCTCCAACGATCTCGTCCAACCTCTATACACCCTACCAGAGAGCATCTTGTTCCCTGAGCTCCTTCATTCTTGCTTCTCCATAACATTTGTGCGCTGTTTCATACACCGATATGGAACGGTCCTTGATACCTCGAAACTCTCGACGATCAACAATCCTGCTTGGTGCATCATTATTTTTATCATTATTATTATTTCCGGTAGATACTCGAATGCTAAAGGAATTCTATCCAATATTCGGTCTTTCGACAATCGTTACCCGTCCAAACTTTTATCGTAGAAATCGGTGTCGTTTCTCTTTAAGCTGAAATTAAAGGATTACTGGATGGGCAAAAATGTACCCCAAAATGGCGAATGCGTGGCTTTGCAAAATTGGATTGTTTCTTACATGTTTAACTTTACGAATAGCTCGTATTAATAAATTAACACTCAGAAATATTTGTTGACGAATTTCTATAATTTTAACGAAGTCCATTAAATTCAATATAAATTCTATAAATTTCAATTTCAGATTTCAATTTCAAATTCCAAATTTCAATTTCAATTTCAAAATTCTATAAATTTAATGAAGGCCATTAAAATCAATTTTAATGATATTGGCGTATTCTTGACTGAGGTTTTCTCAGTTACTGTACTTGTTTTCTAACAGTTTAACGAACAAATTTTCTACTCGATTTAAACGCTCAAATGATCTCGTTATTACCAATAATTACTCAAAAACTTAATTTACATTGCGTTTTTTTTTATAATTATCGTTAATAATGAGTTATTAATTATTAACATAATCAATAATTATTATATTAATTATTAATTACGAACGATTATTATCGTTAATAATTAAATAATAATTATTAACGGTAATAATTATAATCGTTAATAATTAACTATTAATTATTAACGATAATTACCCAAAGAAACGCAATGTACATTGAGTTTTTGTTAATAATTAAACATTACTTAATTATTGCTGATTAAATCATCAATTTCTTCGATGGTCGATCGAAATCATTTTTGGCTCGGACCTCAAATATCCAAGACTTCAAACGAAGCGTTAAGGGGACCCACCAAGAGTAAAAGGGAAATAAAGATGTACTCCCTAAACACAATAGCTTCAGCGCCACCTTCATTTTTTAAAATATCGAAACGATATCGAACGATATTTCGATGCATTCGGAAATAACGTGGAAAAGTACGAAACGAAATAGACATAAATTCGACTATTTCGTATCGTACCTACGTATAAAAAAAAAACTAAAATAAAAAAAAATATAGGAATTATTACGTCGGTAAAAATCTGGAACCTGGCAAGCTTATTTGTATAACCGAGCACGTACCCTCGAATATTGAGAAGCGCAGTAAAAAAATTCCGCGTGTCTGACTACACACGGACTTATTCTACTGCGACAACGCTGAAGTGAAAAAAGAACGGGCAACTTCGTAGCGATGTAACATGCCTTCGGTCTCGAGCATAAAGGCGACCGTTATCTACGGCGTATAATCTAAAGCTCATCGTAAAACCAACTCCGTTGTGACCGAAGAGGAAATAAAAAAAGGACCAATCGTCGTTGTGCGTTCAGTACAGTAACGAAAGCGTCGGAAGAAGATGACTGAAGCGAATACGTGTTTTGTGTTTCCACGATGAAGCATCCTCGACCGTTATACTTACCCACAGGACACGCCTCTTCGATTTATATCCATATATATCAGCATACGCGGCTATTTTAACCGTTTGGGGTAATATGGACCCCCAAAAACTATAAGCGGATCTTCCACGACAAAAATCACAATTTTTCGGGTGGGAAAATTGGCTAAAACCAGAATGAGTATCATGCTTGGAAAATCATACTGGATCAGTCTTTGCTGAAGTCAATTGATGATGGTGATCAATTATCGCAGGTAAAAAGCGAAACTCAGCGAATTTTAAACTTTCAAGTCGAAACGTGAAACGCTGAAGTTTGGGTTTGTTTGGGTTTGGATGGGTAGTTGGAATTCGGAGGATATTCTTTTTTTTATATAAGGATTTAGAAAAATTTAGATAATATTCCAAAATTCGGGGAACTCAGGAAGATTTTTCAAAGTTTTCGAGATTTTTGGTAAATATCCTCGAAATCTTGGAACTTTCGAAAATTTCCGGAAAATATTGGGAACTTGGGGAAACAATTCAAAAGTTTGCGAACTCAGGGAAATATTTCAAAACTCTGAGAACTTGGTGTGATATTTAAAAAGTTTCGAAACATTGGAAAAATTCCAAAAGTTTCATTGACAAATTTGACATACGAAAATCGCACGAAAATAAAAAAAATGTTCATAAAGCGATCTACAACTTAATCTGAAAAAGATAGTTTGAATAATAACGCAAAAAACAAATTAAACACAATTTCCACTAGATTTCAACGGTGAAAAATTCAACCCCATAAAAAGGTGTATTCGAAAGCCATTGGTGCGAAAATAAAGGTACCTCTAAATAATAAGGCATTCCTTAAGATTGTAACAAAAAAAAAGATTGGAAGATTGTAACAATTATAAATGAAGCTTTCTAGTTCAATGCAAATTTGCATTTTCCATCGAAAATTGACACAGTTTTTCGATCCACGATAGAGGTGATTAAAAGCCCTCAGGACGAGGAAGAAATTTAACTGTTCTATCGAACTAAATAAATTAGCGATATTATTTTTCTTAGGGGTCCATTTTACCCCACCTTCCTCTACTTCCCGCGTAATCGGTCAAACATGTGCTACACACAAATACATCATGTGGATCGCGTTACAGGTACGTCACGAAGTCGACGTTTCACCAGGTGACACACAGCAAGCGTGTATCACGTTATCATAAACTCAATCCCGTTTGGTAAGTAGCGTTATCACACGCGAGCAAATATCACTTCACGTGTGGAAAATTTAACACCCCGTAGACATTTGACGCTACGTATAATCCAAAAGGAACAAGTGGGACAGTACGTTCGTCATGTGGTGTTCAAAACTTTACACTATATCCGAGTCACGTGATACAGAGATAGGTAAAATGGAAAAATTCACTCAACGATCGATTCGCAAGTAGATAAATCCGGGTCCCAGTTGTAACTAGTTGCATTTGGGGCAAATGTGCGCACTTTGAAATTTGTTTTCAGGCTTGAGAGTTAGACTTGAGGGTTAAAATAATAAAATCTCATTAGCCAGACAGTCGTATTAGCAATTTGTCCTAATACTGATGAAATTGAGAAGCTTCATAAAAGATCTTTACGTTTATTCCAGAAAGGAAGGAGTAATTAGCGAAAGTGTAATGTCGACAAGGTTTGTTCAAAAAATAAGGTGACTTTTTATATTTACACTACGTACATACGATTTTCGATCTTTTTTTGTTACGTTGATACACATGTCTCCAACATACGTTGACTTTATCAGCCATTTTTCATGCTTAGTTTGTTTTTGATGTCCAAAAAGATTAGACGTGTTTTGGTGTACTCGGCGATTGTCTTGCTATGCAAAACGATAATGCACCTGGTCACGCATCGTTGCTTGTTCGTGATCGTTTTGGCGACGAAACAACACCTTAATTACACCTCAGCCATCGTATTCACCGGAATTGGCCCCCAGTGACGTTTTTTCTCTTCCCAAAAGTGAAAAGAGCCACGAAAGGACGGATATTCGCGACGATATAGGAGATTACTAAATAGATGTCGATGAATAAATATTTTTCGAGAAAAGTTAAAAGTCACCTTATTTTTTGAACAAATGTGGCTTTTCGACGCTTTTTTGTTTAGTTTTGTACGTTCAAGGTGTTACGTCCCGAATACCCTGAACCTTTCCAGAACGCTGGATCCACCTTGGCTAAAAAAATAAATATTTTTCGAGAAAAATAGAGTCACCTTATTTTTTGAACAATAGCTGCTTTTCGACGCTTTTTTGTTTAGTTTTGTACATTCAAGGTGTAACGTCCCGAATTCCCTGAACCTTTCCAGAACGCTGGATTCACCTTGGCTAAAAAAATAAATATTTTTCCAGAAAAATAAAAAGTCACCTTATTTTTTGAACAAACGTTGCTTTTCGACGCTTTTTTGTTTAGTTTTGTACATTCAAGGAGTAACGTCCCGAATTCCCTGAAACTTTTCGGAATGCTGAATCCACATTGCCTATTCCCTCAACTTAGTCCGAAGCGCGATACGTATGTGAGAAGAACGAGAAAAAAAAAAGAAGTTGGATGGGTCGCGAGGTTATTTTCGCCTCGTTGGTGTGATTGCACTCGCTGCAAAAGAGTTGCTGGCTCGGGGGATGCGGGTAAAATCGTCGATGGTCCCCTCACTAGGCTGCGGGTTCAGCAGAATTTTCATGGGCAACCCCGGTAATTGAGGAAGAAAAAATAAAGGGACGAAGAATAGAGGCTACGTTTATGGCGAGCAAATCCGGACGAGGATATTTTTCTTCGCTAATTAGTTTCGTTGCTCTTTGAAGTTGGATTCGTTACTAACCCCGAGTATACCCGGGTTGTAACGGACCGTGATCTCAACTTCAGGAAAAATCTCAAGCAAAAACGTTCCAATGGGTATAAAACGACTGCAGAAAAAATAAGTGCAGTAAAAAAAATGAAAAATAACCTTTCGCGACCGAAATCGATACTCGGATTGGTGACCATTAGCGTTTCCCTTACGGAAGGTCGAATACAGTAAAACGGTTGAGGCACACGAAAAATGGATGGACTTGATGAACTTCAAATAATCATTGTTAGTTAAAATTAATATTAAAATTTATATTTATCGATTCTTTAATATTGGCTAATATCATTCGCAATAAAAATTGATATTCTTTGATTCTTTTATATTGGTTGATATCTTCGACCATTAAATTTAATATTCTTCGATTTTTTATATTGGTTTATATCATCGACCATTAAAATTAATATTCTTTGATTCTTTGATCCTGACCAATATAATTGATAATAAAAATTGATATTCTTTTATTCTTTGATTCTGATCAATATTATTGACCATTAATATTGATATTCTTTGATTCTTTGATATTGGTTAATATCGTTGGCCATTAAAACTTATATTTTTCGATTTTTTTATATTAATCACTATCATTGACCATCAAAAATGATAATGATTGATTCTTTAATATTTTTTTTAATATCTTTGATCATTAAAATTGCTATTTTTTGATTCTTCGATACTGATCAATATTCTCCACTTTAAACGGTCATTATTAGTTGACTAAAAAAAGTAATGAACATTCCATTAATTCGGAATGTCTTCACCAAAGTTCTCCACAATCAAATCGACATTTCTAATGACAATAAAAAAAAGCAATTTCACCACTTCGGAGTAGAAAGAAGGTCTTCAAGCTTTTCCTACGAGCATCGTTATCGAGCGTTTCGCAGAAGAGCCTGGAGGGGTAAAAAAGCCTCGCTTGCACTCTGCCGTTGTAAGAACGAGGGTGCGACAGATCCGCCATTTTTTTTTCTTTTTTTCCTTACAAAAAATATCTTTGAGTGTGACGAAATTTAAAAAAAGAAAAATGCAGAGCGACAGCGATGGAAAAGAGAAGGTAGACATCGATGAATGGAAATAGAAATGGGGTTACAAAGCGTTGTAGAAGATCCGATGAGAATTTACAGGTTAGGAGGAATGGCAAAAATATAAGCCGTAGGAGAGCCACACGTCAGCCATTTTATTGGCACAATCAGTACGAGGCACGTTGATACTTTTGGAATTGATTGGTAACCTTGGAATCCGGGTGAAGGGCGTTTGAAAGCCGTTACAACAAATTTGGATCACCGAGGCTACCAAACTACCATCAAAAATGTCGTTTCGTCAAGCACCTAAATCGCCATCGTCATTTTTGCCAAATTCGTTAATTTCCTGTAGATTTCCGGACCAGAGACAATACAGCACCAAACAGTACATTCTACCAACTGCCGTTTCACCAAATCTCCATCAGTCATGTTGATGGAAAATCCCACCAACGTGATGTCTGTTTGGGTTTGAGGGATTTTCACTTCCGAAGTTTTCCAAATTAAAATAGCTCGAAGCCTACATTTCAATTGCTTTTTCTGCAATCGGATAGATTAACGAGTGTTAAAAAAAATAATTTTTTAAAATACATTTGTTTTAAATTTTGAAATTGATATTCTTAAAAAAAGCATTTTTTAATTATGATATTAATATTATTAAAAAAAAACACAAATTTTTAATTAAAAGATTTATATTCATTAACAAAAACATTTTTTAAATTCGCAAAATTAAATTATATTAAATTAATTAATTCGAATTAAATTAATGATTTCGAAATTTGTATTCTTTAAAAACCTCATTTTTAAATTTTGAATTTTAACTGAACGTTTTCATTTTCCTAATATTATTACCTGCTAGTATCAACCCAAACAAATCCAAATGTTTCGTCATTTGAAACAAATATCTTCGTCGATTTCATTTTTTCTGCGATGTGATTCTGTGTAAACTGAAAATATTAAACGCTTGGAGAATTAAGGGGGACGAAACGGTTTGTTGCATGTGGTAACTAATATCTGTTAAATTTCTCACCTGTCCCGCGTCTTATATGCCGCATGAGGTACCGTATTCAAAAATTTGTCCCATCAGTAATAACAATGGGTTTTTTCAGTTGGCCCAGTTGCCGGAAATGTCTCGTACGCGCGGGCAACGCTGGTGACGTGTAGCCATGAGGATAAAATGGTTCTGTATGAACAATGGTGGGGCTAACAATGGACTGTGTGCCGGTCGAAACGCTGCAAGACAATGCCACCCGAATGGCCGGTAACATCCACCATACGAAGGTGGAATCCCCGCAGCAACAGCCTATAGCCCCTAAATCAACGTTCAGCATAATAAAACGGAGCAAGGGCGCAGATGCGCCACGTGATCCCACTTCGAAAAAAAAAAAACAATCGAATCCAATGGCTGGCCAGTTGACTGCCCAGTTTTCGATGGGCAAATCCGTGTGAAATTCTGAACCAGCCAATGACCTAGGGCTTGCTCAATGCATGTGTTAATGTTTTGTATTAGGTGTAGTAAAAAGAAATCCATTATTTTCTGGAGTCAACCAAGCTTAAATTCTGAACCAGCCAATGACCTAGGGCTTGGTCAACGCACGTATTAATGTCTTGTATTAGGTGTAGTAAAAAGAAATCCATTATTTTATGATCAACCAAGCTGAAATTC
>JAPYZJ010005841.1:0-15868 GCA_030522765.1 Ophioninae sp. B BG-2022a
GTGTTTAAATATACTGTGCCGCCGTCAGAAATTAAGAAGATCTGGAAAGATTTCTTAATCTGTCTAATTCTGCAAGCGATCTATTGTCATGGGGATTTTCAAGTAATTTTTTAAGCATTGGTGGCAAGTTACAACTTAGTGTTATATATATTTGAAAAGTACTAGTAAACCTCTTTTTAATGATACCAAACACGATATGCTTATCTCAATTTATTTTTTTAATCTTGGGTTTTTTGCCCGCCAGAGGGCGCGACATTGGTTAATGTGACATGTCACCTAGCCTATGTTCAGGGGACTACTAAGACGCTTCTAGCGACACCTCATTTGACCAGTTCTGACAAGTACTTTAGGAGCTATGGCGGAACAGATGAACATACATACATACATACATAGCCTGTCAAAAACATAACCCTCCTTTGGCTTTGCCATAGTCGGGTGAAAAGTTAGAATCATAAAACCGTACTGCTAGTACTGACCATTTATCCAACTAATTATCAAATTGAGAAACTTTACGGAAAGACTTCACGTTTATTTTTGGCAAATTATTAATTAAGAAAATTCGATAAACGAAGCTTTAAGTTTGTCTTTATCAATAACCCATCATCTACCAAGTTTGTATTGCACAAATTTATCATCTCTTTAAAAAAGATGACTGTTGATATGTGCTTGAGTGCAAGGCACACCGAAACCACGAATCGCGAAAATATTGATGGAATTCTTCCATATTTTCTGGTAACAGGAGACGCGCAATACCAAAGGCACTGTTGGCAATTTTTTTTCTCCTAGGCAGGTTGAAGTAGGTTTAATCTCAGGTCTGGTGAAAACGACTTTCATGGAGTCCCATCAAAGAAATTCAGGCTCTCGCGAACGTGTGTACCTCCAGTAAACCGTGAATTACTTCGCTGAATATGTAATGTAATATTCCAGCATTTTGGGTGCAATTTTCAGTTCACACCACCAACTTGGCTACCCCAGGCACTCCGGGCTATTCTAATCTACCGTGTCTTTATTCCGGAACAGCAAAAACCCAATGTCGTTATTGATGATGATCGTTCACGTGCCATTTCACGTTTTATAGTTTTACTTTTCCAATTCCCAGTTTCAATTCAAACAGATTGTAGGATTTCGATTCTTAAATCCCTAGCCCACGTTTGCCACTTCGATATATTTATTCCATTTCCTTAAGAACTTCTTAATGATTTCTCTCCCGTTTTACGTTGCACTTTGAAGGCAGGATTCCACTTTGGGCCTTGGAAAAAAAGCTACTTTTATGAATATTTGATGAGGTTATGCATGAAGATATTGATAAAGTGTTTGTTCGCCTTAATAAATACGCTCTTGAAATATATTAAAAAAGTATTTACTGTATATTTTATGCACTTTTAACGTACGAAAACATCATTCGGATAAAATGCTTCAATTAGTAACTCTGCGCTGGTGTTGAAAATCGAAAAATTGTCCATTTAAAAAACAAAAGTTTCGAATTTTTAGGTTCAATGTATCACTAGCAAACGACTGAAGTAGAGTTTTTTATGTACATCCAAAAATAACAAAATGGCGGCGAAAAAAGGAAGAAAAATATAGCATGTTTTTTCACAGCTTTTCGTCAATAAAAATACCAAAAATCCAGAGATTCAAATAAATCTCGATCAGTCAGTTGCTACAGGTATACAGAATAAATGATTGAAATTTCATCATGATCGGTTCAGTAGTTATGGCAATTTTAGCTTAGATATAAAAAAGTAGTTTAGAGATTTAGACCTTCGAAGTTTTTGTAAAGGGACAATCACAAGAGAATTAACTTACGCTTAATCAGCGATACCTGCATCATTTAAAAAGAATATTTTTCAATTGAATTACTTTCGAAAAACGTGAAGAACATCCAATATTTCAAACATTCAAAGTAGAATCCAGCTTTAATTTGCTTTTGCCCGAGGGTACAGGGAAACTGTAAGAAACTCGTGTCACCGATGGAAATATTGGTTCGGGTGAACGCCTCTCGGCAATGATCACCGCAGTTGCGCAACCCCGACTACCGTGGGTGGTGCGAAATATTTAGATTCCATTTGTCACCCGGTCCAATTTCGATGGTGTGCATAAGCCAAGCCGTGCACACACTGTTTCATCGTATCCCCTTCTCCAACCCCTTGCTACAGTATTATTGATTTTTCCCGATGTCTCTGTTGCCGCGTCTGACTCTCTGCTTCGCCGCGAACACAACGTCCCCGTTTCACAGTGAGACTTATCTTAATTTGATATAAAACCGTACCCGGAAGATTCCCGTTCGTTGCTCATGGTCAGACGATGAATCGAACCCAGCCAACTGCTTCGCTACATGTTCTAACAGTTCGAGATAAATCAGCCTTCAATCAAACCCTAGAAACTGCCAATTGGATAACCAATCGCAATTCCTATCAAAAACTACCCTGCCTGGACCCAAACAAACTGGAAATTCGTTAAAGATTTGGCGAGCGCTAGCTTCAACTGAATTTGTAACACGACTACCTCCTAGTCCAAGAAAGTACCTCTTCAAAAGTCTTCATCATCGAAATCCTTCGCTAATTCGATAATTGAAATAAAAATGCGGAATTGCTCTTTTACGATCAGCCATTACTCGACTAGAATTCTAAAACGATCATGAAAAGCGACAAGGTTGCACAAACTCGTATTTGGAGATGCATCATCCTCGTAGTACTCCTTGAAGTTTACTCGCAGATGCAATCAAATTTCACTTCCATTTCCGCGTCCGAATTCAAATAGCCGTTCATTCATCAACGTCTAACGTTTCTGTTCATTGTCCGGAAGTACGAGTCGCCATCCGAGTACGTTTTGCAACACGATGGCTCGGATGGCGTGAGCAGATAAGCGTAGACAGAAGACGAAACAAAGTGAAATCGATTTTACGATCAAATTAATGTTCATTATTCGTTGACAAACCCAAACAAACTTTTCATTGTCGTTCTTCCAGGACTTTTAGTCGACAATATTCTTTGTCGATCAAAAGTCTTCGTAAATTGTAGTAAATTTCTTTAAAGTTATTAGGCTTTAGACAGAAATAAAAATATCAACATAAGATGGTTTTTAGGACACCCAATAAGTACAAAATATAGTGGAAATCTTTTTTAAAAAACGGACGATAAACGTTGTTTTTTCGTATTGTAAATGTCAAACCAAAGTCTATTATTCTGACCGAGTTCCGTAACTTTTCATCACTTCGAAAACAGGTGTTCACAAACGCTTTTAAATCCACAGAACAAACAGTTTTTCATGTGCACCAAAAATTGATTGAAATGGAATTGAAAAAAGCAAATTGACATATGAAAAGAAAAAAACGAAATGTCTCTTAATTGTTTTCCAGACATGCGTTGGACAGTGTGCGCCTCCATCCTCATGGCCAGTAGTATTTTGTGCTGCAAACTGAGCGAGTTCCAATGCGGAAACGGTCGATGCATCACACTCAACAAAGTCTGCAATAACGTCGACGATTGTGGCGACGGAAGCGACGAGCAGCGACAATGCTCCCGTAAGTAATTCGTTTATCGTGTTCCAAAGTGTATTTTATTACAAAATGTCCCAATTTCAAAGTATACTGATGACGAAATAACGGATATCAAAAACACTAAGAAAGTTCAAGATGGGCAGAAGAACAGTTCATTTTCTTAACTTTTTTTATGAAGATAAAAACAACATTCCCAATGAATATATTTACTAAATATTGCATATATTTATTCATTACACAATTACTAATATTTATTTGTTATAAAATTTATTTATTATGAGTTCATATTAATTAACTTTTTAATATATTTAATCGTTATAAAAAAACAATTGTCAAGTAATTTACTTAGAATATATAATAAAAAAAGAATAATCATGAACCAAAAATGTCAAGCATAAAAAAATGTTTTAAACAAATTTTGTGCTTAAAATTTTTTTGATATTTATTGTATAAAGACAGACTCGATTTTGAAAAAATGGATAAATAAGTATAAACGAGGGTTTCACTGAAGAATTCTCTACGAATACATGAAAACCGACCAGGATGCAAAATGAAACCCAAAATAAGTGTGCACCCCTACAACATATTTTGTAAACTAATATTCCAACACGAACAATTAACAGTAAACTCTAAGTTCGTAAACTTCACGATTTCCAAATATCGAGAATAAATCACGGTTATTACGAGCGTCGGTTTACCCCACTTTCCCTTTACAAACAAAAATGCGATACGGAAAAGTTGATTAAACCAAGTGCGGTTAGGGACTAATAAAAAAGGATTCAATTGAGAAAGGCAATACGTAAAAAGCCACAGGGATGCAAAGGTTCCCGCCTCCAATAAATATAAACATATATATACAGGGTGTCCAGTAGGGAATGGATAACCTTGAAATGTCTTATAGTATAACGTATGACCGTTCAGAAAAAAATACGAAAAAATATATATCATAAGTAGTACCTGAGTTATGATTTTTAAAAAACTCTAATTTTTTTACCTTATTTCACTTTTATGAACACTACGATCAGAAACGAATGGATTCCGTCGGTGTTGTGTTGTTTTATTATTATACACTAACTCACCTTTCCCATAGAACTGAAATAAGGTAAAAAAATTAGACTTTTAAAAAAATCACAACTTAGGTACTACTTATGATATATTTTTTTCGTATTTTTTTCTGAATGGCCATAAGATATACTATAAGACATTTCAAGGTTATCCATTCATTACCGGACACCCTGTATACATGTCGTTTTTAAAGAAAGCTTAGACCTCTTATCCTCTAATACCACGGTATTACCATCGTGCATTCCTTTTGCCAAGATCCGGTCTCGCCACAAGTGCACGAATATTCTCAGGAGAAAACTGGAGCCCTTGCATTTCCTCTGTGCCGTCTGTGAATACCGCGAGACGATGTTGGGTTTTCCCAAAATACGAGACTCCTTTCCAAAGGTCTTGAACAATTTACTGACATCTAACCACCACGACAGCACACGAGCAACGTCCTACCATTTAATCTGCTTTCCAAGCCCTCCCCCCCCCCCCCCCCCCCCCCCCCCCCCCCCCCCCCCCCCCCCCCCCCCCCCCCCCCCCCCCCCCCCCCCCCCCCCCCCCCCCCCCCCCCCCCCTATGTAAAACGTTCAGAGAGTTGGATATACGGCCTCGATTCTCCTCACCGCGTAACGAATACGACGAGGAAGGTCCGCGAGGTTTATGCGGGTGAGGGTTTGTGTAATTAAGCCAAGTTACGAGCCGGGGTAACTTAAACAGAGCGTGCGAGCATTCGCGCGTGCATTCGGCTTTCGGCAACCCTCACGTCGGTTCGTCCGCAAGCCCCGATGTCCTTATTACTCCTGAATGTACACCGAGGACCCTCGGAGCTCAGGCTCGTTACACTTAGCCAAATACGTTGAGTGGGAGCTATCTAGGATGTGCACGAAAAATTCCTGAGAAACCAACCAATCGCGTGCTCTGCCAAGTGTCAAGTACCACTCGTAGGGTAACCTGGTCTAGGAGCACGCATCCGATAAGAGTACGCATCACCAAAAGCTGTGAAGTTTTTGCCGATTCACGGCTAACTTCAGTCGTATTTTGATATAACCTGGAATTAGAGATGCTGGCCGAAAAAATAATCAAATCCGGCAGAAAACGCAGAAATTACGTAATTTTAAAGACTTTTGCTGAAAATTGTGAATATTTTTACCATTTTGAAAGTATTTTTGAGAGAAGAATGCAATTATTTAGTAAAAATGAAAAAAAAACTGTGAAGTTTTTGAAGACGATGCCTGACACATCCACGGAGCGTAATTCCGGAAAATGCCAAGAGATGGCGTTAAATTTCACTCATACTCGCGTACTCTTATCCAATAGTACTTGTAAAACTATGCAATTCCAATTTCTGATTATTTTTGTTATTTTGAGTGATATTTTTTTAATTTGTTTTTTTTTTTATGTTACTTTATGAAAGATGTTTAAATTGCAAACGCAATAAATGCTTATTTGATTTCCTAGACTTCATATTTATTTTTTTAGACGATTTTGAATCTTAAGTGCGTACTCCTAGACCAGATTACCCTACACCTTTTTTTTTCATTCGGTAATTAAATGTTCATTCGCTTGATCACTGTTGGTGATCCGGTCCATTTTGCGAAAAAAAAACAATAAGTTCTCACTTTGTTGGAATCCAACGAAAAAATGTATTTTTTCACTCCCGTGAATTCGGTCTTGTGAAAAATTTCCGAATAATCCTCAGTTGCTAATAATAATAACTATTTTTTTTTGGTTTACGAACAAATACAGAACAAGAATGGAAATTTGGAAATATTCAACAAGCCAATTTTTTGGCGACCGGAATATTCTTGGAATAATAAAAACGAAAGGCAAAAACCATTGAAAGATCCAGTAAGTAATCTTTGTAAAACAAGATGTTTGTGAAATAATAGAAACGAAAAAAAAACAATGAATAAAGGAATAGATAAATAAATAAAGAAATAGATAAGAAAAATGTATCTTAGTTTTTTTACGAATTTCTAATTTTCCTCGCTTTTTTCATACCCACTCGACGAGATTTTTCATTAAATGTTTTACTTCATTTTATTTCCCAATAAATATTTCCCAAAACAATGAATAAAAAAATAGATAAATAAATAAATACGAATCAATTAGAACTTCGTGTAAGATAAATATCTTACACGAAATAAATATTTCCCATGTAATGAGATTTTTCATTAAATGTTTTACTTTATTTTATTTCCCAATAAATATTTCCCAAAACAATGAATAAAGAAATAGATAAATAAATAAATACAAATCAATTAAAACTTCGTGTAAGATAAATATCGTACACGAAGTTTTAATTGATTCGTATTTATTTATTTATCTATTTCTTTATTCATTGTTTTGGGAAATATTTATTGGGAAATAAAATAAAGTAAAACATTTAATGAAAAATCTCATCGAGTGGGTATGAAAAAAGCGAGAAAAATTAGAAATTCGTAAAAAAACTCAAATACATTTTTCTTCGCGGGATATTTCTTTCCAAACGAGCCACTACGATAGTGAGCAGTACTTGGGACCTTTTTTGTCTTGTCTGACCGGCCCGCCCCCCTTTCTACCTCTGCTCCACTTTCCATATACATGGAAAATGTAAAATATTCTTGGCGCGTAAGATGAAATGTATAAAGTCACCGTCGCAGTATACGGATGTGCAAACGAGAAAAGAAAACTCCCAGACCTCTCTCGGTTTACCCGTGACTGGATCTACTGCAGAAAAGCGACCTACTGCGCGCACTCAGTAATCGAGAAGTTACTCACGATTTTCTCTCCCCTCCCCCCCCCCCCCACCCCTCCTCCGACTCTCGCTCTTTTTCTCCGAGAGGAAATACTCTCGCACGTTTTTCTCTCCATTTCCCTTAAACTCCCTCCCCCTGGCCCTGTTCCGTCGTCTAAACATTAACTATTCACATTCTCTGCCAGGAAATAAGAAAGCTGTAGTTATATAGGAAAAGTTAGTTTTATGCCAAGCTCCGGCTAACGTCGAAGTTTCCGTTCAAGTTTTATTTCGTACCAATTTTTTTAACTTCTTCTCGCGCCCTCTCTCTTGCCCTCTCTGACTTTTGTTTTATTTAAAAATTGTTTTCAGCCTCGCAGTTATGAGCATTCATTTAATCGTAAGTATCGTCGAGCACAACCTCAATTTTACAAACTCCATCCCTGAGTTTGAAAAAAAAAAATTTCCTACGTTGAGCTGATTATAAACTGAGAAACGGCGTTTTTTTGCACTCGGCAAAAAAATGTGCTTCCAGAGTGCATTTTCTCTCGCGACAAATAAAATGATAAAAGTGATTTATTGAAAATTTGAGATGTTTGGCAGCGATATAAAATGATCTTCATTTAACGCGAACGAACATTTGGTCTGTTTACTTACCAAATGGCATTTTTTATGTAATGCTTTTTCGATATTAGACATTTGGAAATTGGGCTACTACGACGATAAATAAAAAACGAACTTAAAAACGTATTTCGAAAAAGCTTGTGTCGAGTCTAAGTATGTAAAAAAATTCTAGTTATCACGAAAGTTGAAAAATTGTTTTTCAATTTTTCGAGAAAATGTCATTATTGTTCATAACTAATGAAAAATTGTTTTAATTAGAAAACAATTATTCGTAACTATTAGAAAAATGTTTAACATATTAAAGCTACTATTACACTGAATACGTGTACTCAACATGAAATCAAATAATTCAATAAATAACGCTTCAATTGAATCAATTGAAACCCCAAAATTCACATATCGTTGAGTAATGTGTAAAGTTATCATTCCTAAGTATGAATTTAATAATAAATTAGCTAATTGTGAAACTAAAAATGTACGACATGCTCTAGACCTTTTATAAAGTTGTTGACACATAATTGCGAATAAATTTAATCAATTAATTAAATTCTTATAAAAATCATTAATTAAGCTAATTCATAAATACCAATTTATAAATTGGTCTTATAAATTTGTTCACAAGACGTTCCTGAGAACCCAAATTTTCCATTATTTTGAGTAAGGGAGTAATCGTTATACAGAAACATTTCTGTAGTATACCGCGTTTTCAAAATCATCATTTCTCGTATAAAATCAATTTCTTCCATCAGCAGTCACGAGCCAAGTTGAATGATCTCGTTCGCCCAGACAAGTACTTTATTCGGTTCGCACTAGTACCAACCAGCGATGCGACTGCACTTAGTCTCGTGTATGCGAGAACACATCTCACATACAGAAGATATAATTCACCATTGCAAACTCCACCCTCCACGTCTCGAAGTGTAAATTGCTACGTTGAAGCCCTTCTGATATTTTCATCCAGCTATCGGGAATTTATCCCTGAAGGGCTCACCCCTCAGGCCCTTGCATAAATGCCACTCTATACCCACTTCGTATTTTCACGCCAGGAACATCGACGATTCGCCTCCGAACATCATCGATTACTCCATTAAGTTCCTTTTTTTCATGTATTTTTCTTTCGAATACGTAATAAACGAGTAACCGAGAAGCAAAACGTATGAACGTTTTCCTTTTTAAAAGCTTTTATTTACCTTGATTATTCCGTGAAATGCAAGCCGGAACATTGATATTTCGACCACTTCCGGACTACTCGGAGCTCTGAAATAAATCAAATAAAAACAAAAAATCCATCAAATTTTAAACTTTTCAGGTAATAAAATTAATAGAGGTATAAAAAGTTGAAAATAATTTCTATGGAAAAAAATATATTTTAAAAAAGGGCTTTCATTTATTTAACTGAAAACCATAAAATAAAGATTTTTCTAAGTCACCTATATATACCTATAAATAAGTTGGGGCTGTTAAAAATGTAGGCGTATAACTGTTAATTTACATAAATTCGTTAACGTATCGTACTTTATTCACCGCAAAAAAAAGCATAAATTTATTAAATCAAAATCGTTTAACCTGACTATAAAAGTATGACAAGAATTTTTCCAATTACCATTGTGCCAAATAAAATACGGTTAATGGAACCGAATTAATCAAAATTATAAAACATTTTAAAACGTTGAGCGGTACAACATTTATTTTCGGTCACATATAGGAAGCTTGCTAATCAAAATTAATATCTACTTTTCAGTACGTAAAATAAACGAGCGCATTTTAAAAAAATATTTTTTTACATTAATATTATTACCACTTTACATTACGAGAAATGATTTTTCCTCTTTTTTTCAATTGCAGTCTTCTGTGAAATTCTGCAGTGAAATAAAAGTTGGAGAGGGTTGAAAAGGGGATGAAGGGAAAGCGGAGGTGTGCGCGTGCGCAAGTATTTTCCTTTTTTTTCGACAGGAAAGCAAAGGGTGGTTAAGGAACGAGAGGAACGTAAACAGCAAGGAGAATATCAACTAGGTCTCTAGGATTCGCTGGCCGGATATAGGGTGCCCTAATTCTTCTAGGCCATTGTTGCACTCCCTTCCCCGTTCCCTTTGCCCCTCGCCACTATCCCCGTGCACCATCGCGTGCATTATCGAGCCAACCTGACCTACCCCTTTATACCGTTCTCCGGGTGCATGGCCATTCCATTCTTTGCTCACGAGGAGAAGAGAAGTGGGGACAGGCATCGCACACACGGTTTATGCCAACCGAGCTTTAAAGATAGCGCAGTTCATTTTTTTAGACTAATTATTTTCACAGCTTTTAAACGATTAATTTTTGAATTATTTCTATTTACGTATTCTTTGTCTTATTGTCGATTATGATTTATTGATTGTTTCGAAAATGTAATTTATTATTATTTATTCATTTTTTTACTCGTTTATGTATTTATTTGTTCACTTGTTTATATATATTTTTTAACTTATATATTTTGTCTCGATTTATTTATTTCCTTTCTATGAATTTCATCGATTCGATCATTTTTCTGGTCGACTTTTATTTTCAGTATTATTCTTTGGAGAAATAGCAATGTCCAAAAAACGACGAGTATGGCATCAACAATCGATTAACCCGTTAGGGACTGAGTTTTTGAAATTCAAATTTTGTGTTCTTATCTTCATATTTGGGTTTAATGATGACCAGTTAATATGATGGTGACAAAAAAAAAATTCAAAATCTCCCAATTTTGAGTTTTAGACTGTTGCCACATGGCAACGCTAGTCTTTAATGGGGTAATACGAGTGTGTATTTAAATACCAAAATTCAAACGCTCCAGAATTCTGACGACTATTTTTCCTCTATCCAATAAATACCTCAAGTTCGTCCTACTTGAATTATTAGCACGCGAACTATTGATTATTTAAAATGTTTTTTTTTTCACTGTCGTTTTTTTTTTATTGGCAAATCACGTTGATCCAAGTAATGAAGGGAAGCAGGAAAATGCGGTATATAGGAAGGGTTCAAGACGGCAGAAGGATCGATATATACGAATCTGCGAAAATGAATGTGCGGGAGGTGGGTTGGAACGATTAATCTATCGACTTTTGAAATTGATATCGGTCTCGCACTCGATCCGGCCTGAGGCTGGGAGGCGGTTTGTCGTAGTCAGGGGGGTGGAGAGGCTTGAATGGAAACGTCGAGGTCGGTAAAAAATATAAGTAAGGATCCTCTTGCGCGCGGCGGGTTTTCGCTTTCGAGGGTGTGTAGGTAGACATAGAGAACTGGCCCGATGCCAGTCCGCCGTGCAATTTGGGTCAACCCTCGGTACAACACCTCGTCCTACGCGCACATACAGGTATGCGAAAAAAAAAAAACGAAACTGTGGAGATGAGTCCGGTCGCTGGTTGCGGCTTTTTCTCTCTACTATCACTGTATCCCCTCTCATTCACTTATCCGTTCTTCCGAGCTCCCTCTTTTTTTTCCCAATTCCCAACAGCAGAATCAGCTACCTTAATCCATGCAGGTGTTCTCTGATAAATCTATGATTAACGCTCCGCACAAACCCCTTCCATCAATCCGCTCGGAAAATCGAGAAAATGGGGTTTTCCACGCGCGTTCTAGTTTTTTTTTTCGTTTTTTAGTGATTTTTCTATACGTACTGTCTGAAGTGAATTATTTGTATTTGTTTGTCTATTGGCTTCGTTGTTTTTTTCGTTGATTATGGTTTACTGATTTTTACTCAATTCTACTCGATTTTATCTTCGCATGTTTGGGTTTTTTTTTGTTTTTGATTATTTATTTTTTTAAACTTTTTTTTATTCAACCAATGTTATATCTATTTATTTTGTCTTTCTTCTTTATATTCTTATTTATTCTTATTTTGATACGAGGGTCCACGTACAATCGGCTATTCGCACAGTTCAATAAAATACTAGGAAATGTGAAACTTCAATCTGGTGACTGAGGATATCGAAAAGTAAAACTGAAACTAATATAAAATTTTACTTCAATCTGGTGACTGAGGTTATCGAAAAGTAAAAGTAAACCTAATAAAAATTTATAAAACGAAAATTTCACCGTTTTTGTTAAAATGTAAAATGGAAGAATTTCATCGATATCCACAGTTTCCCCGTTTCCTCGTACGATCACGAAACACTAGTCACTTGAGGACGATTGATGCAGAGTCGCAAAGTGCTACCGGAAACCGAAAATAGTGACAAATTTGACGAAATCGTAAAAGGAATATGATCGCAAAGGGTTGAGTGAGCTTTACGAAAAAAAATTAACAACAGAAGTATAAAATACACGTATAGCTTATGAATGTTATCTAATTGCCCGAAAACCAAATGGAAACTCGGACGGAACGCATTTAGTTTCGTTCTGAAAGCGCGACCAGACTCGACCGACTTCAAAGTGCGAAGAGCGATGGGCGGCGGTAGTATCACCAGACGTTCCATTGACGCAGGTTTGAAACGGGAAGAGGAAAAAAAAAGAAGTTTCGCGCACTCGTCGACAGACGGGAAAGATACTAAAAGAAGCCAAAGCGTTGTATAATAGCAACCCCATGAGTGCGTAAAAAAACGAACCATTGAAAAGTCTGTATGCCCTTCATATACCGAGCCCCAGCCTCAATATTTTTTTTCCCGCCATTTTTGTTTCTTTCTTTTTTTTGCCACCACTTTTAGCACGGTCCGAACATTCCAACGCCGTAAAAATTGGACTCGGCTGTGAAGAACTATGCAACGAGAAAAACCCATGGAAACTTTATAAACCATCGGTCTTTTGAATCCATTCAACTTTTTTCAGGTCGGGTAGGAAAACCCGAATTTCAATTGACCAGAAGGCTCAAAATTCCGAATTTGAATATCCCGAAACTACAAATTTCGTAGAGTTCAAGCCAGCAAAAGCTTTACGAAATTTGTAGTTTCGAAATATTAAAATTTGGAATTTTGAACCTTCTGGTCAATTCTATTTCGGGTTTTCTACCCCACCCCACTTTTTTCAATTCACTAAATCTGGGATTTGCACTACTGTTAGTTGCAATATTGAATAATTCGCGACGAAAATTCTCGATTTTCTAAAAAAATGTCGACTTTTTGTCTATTTGTCAGGTTTAGGGAATGGATTGTAATTTTTCGTAAGTTTCATCGTTCAATATAGCACTGAACCTCGTTCTTCGTTCAATGATTCACCTTATTTAATAATTATAATTCTTAATTCGATAATTGTAGTTTTCTTCATTGATGGATATCAATAATAAACTATTTTAAAAAAAATTAAGCAAACCAATTTTCATAATCGTAAATTACTATAATTTATTATTTTTTAAGGTAACCAAAAAAACCCAAACAATAATAAATCTTGATAAATATAGCAAAACTAAACAGTAAGCCTAAACAAGTCCAAAAAAGATAATTTTTTCAAAGTTCATAATAAATAACAAATTGTTTCATTTTTATGAAACTCAAACAAACCCAAGCAATAATAAACTATGATAAATAGCAAAACTAAACAAGCTCAAACGTGGCAATTGTTTTTCATCGTTAATAACAAATGATAAATTATAATTTTTATAGAACTCACGGAAACCAATTTTTTTATTGTTTACAATAAACAATAAACTATTATTTTTATGAAACCCAAAAGAATCCAAACAATAATAAATAGTGATAAATAAGAAGTAAATAGTAAAGGAATATTATTAATAAGTAATAATTAATTCTGGTGAAGAGAAAAAAATGAAATTGTCGTTTCATTGACACAGAACGGCTTGTATAATCTGGCGTGCGGGTACGTTGCACCAAAGCGGATATAAAAATCCATCCGTCGAGCGACAAAGCGAAGCGGCCGTATAACCCCTCCACTTCACGTCAACCCCGTACTCGGTATCTTATCCATCATGTCTACGCTCACAAGCCCTCCGTACATTTTTCTTTACCTATCACACCGAGTGTCCTCCTTTTTTCTTCTTTCCTCCCGATAACTCTCATCCTTTTGAACGCGTTCATCCCTTACCTCCTATTTTGTATTTCCGAATGATTTTTCACTAATGACGTATTGGGAGCGAGCAAAAAAAATACGATTACGTTTTCGCGTTGATATCTAATTTTATGAAAAATGTACAAAAAATAAAACATTACGTTATCTAATAACACAGGTCTACAGGGATCTCCCCCTCCGAGATTTGATGGTTGATACCGATAAATTTTGGGACGCAGAATATGGGAAAAATAATGAAAAAATTCCAACACGTCCAGATTTTTTGCTATTTGATATTGTTATTTTTTACCAAAATACCCTAGGTGGTCTCAGATAAAACCGAATAAAACTAATGGTAATGCCATTTTCTCGAAAAACATTACTAATTAGCTTTATTTAGGTTCTAGGAACTGCTCGTAATTGATGGTTTAATTGTATTTATCTAATTCAATTAATGTACAGTAATAGCTCGAAAAAACATGAAATTTTAGGTCATTTCTTATGACGTCGTTATTGGGGCATAGTTGTAAATCTATGTAGGGCATAGTTGTTGAATCCATTTTGTAATTTATTTAATTTAATAAAAGAAATATTTCCTTCCAAAGGTGTTGTTTTTTATAAAATAAAAAAATGAGTTTTCCGGGAAAACTAGATAAGATGGCGGAAAACTGAGTTTATATTCGTAATCAGCGCATCAAAATAGACTAGAATCAGTCAGTGAATCTCAAAGGGGAAAATAAAAGTTAACATTTGCAGACCTGTGTAATTTATCAGAAAATTTATAAATTGTACATCAGACATTTTTTCGAGTTTGTTCCGATAATTTAAAAATGACGAAAATAATGAAATAATACATTTGTAAACAAATTATAGATTACTAAATTATATATTTCTTATACAATTTATTCATTACTCATTTTCTCACAAATAATAAATATTCAACTTTTTCACAATACGTACTTTTTATCATTGTAACTTGCCATTAATTAAATAATTTATTAATATCAAATTAAATCCAGCTGACAATAAACTACCCCAAAGGGATGCAAATGAGAAACTCATCCACGTGGACGTCCATCGTAATATTAACCCATTTTCGTGATTCCTCCGCAAAATCGTAAAAATGCCACTTTTTTGCTCGGTAAACCGGAAGAAACGCTATACGTTCGTTCGGTTACAATAAATTCGTGAATTTGGACTGGAGCATCTTTCCCTTGTTTCAGCCTTCAGCCCAGGCATTCTCGTTCGCGTTTCCTTTCTCGCTTTATCAACCACGCAAACCTATGTACGATTAGTATATATATATATATGTGCTTGGAAGTATGTGTGCACCGCATAATTTCGTTATCTCCCACACTGGCGCTGTCATAACTCTTGGGCTGTATGATAACAAGCCGGTTATGTTTCTCACTCCCTACTGGAAATTCTTAAGCTTCAGCGAGTCCTCGCCATCCTTACTAGTATTATTCTAACCCGCCGCATTGTATGCGAATATCATGTTGATATTATGTATTGTATCCCTATCCTTTCGACATCCCTCTAAGACTACCCTGCATTGCGGTAAATTCGTGGGTTTGTATAAACACGTTTGGCACCGGTTTACGATGGGAAAGTGCAAACGATCTTCATCCATGGTGAACGTGATTTAGAGACAAATGAATTCGAGGACCGTGAAAAAATCGTAAAAAACTTTAAAAAAAAAGACGTGTTTTTCACGATTTTTTCATGATAATTTTGGGTTTTGGGGAAAATTAATGGTAGATTCGTGCTCAGGGGATCAAGTTACATCAAAATAGACCTTTAAAAAAAATATTAAAAATCCAAAATTTTTTTCGATTCTTGTGGAAAAAAAGTTTTTTCACTAAATCATGAATAACTTTTTTTCCTTTAGGATTTGGCACTCCACTCTGTGCTCAATCTCGTCGTTATGATTTTCTCTTCAAAATGCTTTTTTAATAATTAAAATCCGATGATTTTTCGATTTTTGGCAGAATTTCAAAGGTGGACCATCGATTTTGGCC
>JAPYZJ010005842.1:0-10891 GCA_030522765.1 Ophioninae sp. B BG-2022a
TGCATGCAAGAGATTAGAGTATTCCGTCATGCAGCCTTTGTGTCGAAAAACTGTGTACTCTCGAGTTTTACGACCCGAGGACTTGCTGGATGTTATACTATAAATTCGTGGTTTCGATGTGACGACCCGTCTTAGAGTTTCGATTTTTGTGAACGGTTTTGGGTGAAGAGAATAAAGTCGCATTTCCCGTTCTTGGTGATATGTTGAAAATTGTTGAAATACAGCAGTTTTCACCATGGAATATCGAAAAATCGTGTGGTTTTCCCACGGACGTTACAGGGCGGCTAGAGTGGGGACGGAGCGTAAGACCTCCATAGCAGTCCCTTTTTTTTGTTTGTTTGGGCTTTTTGAGGTTTTTTAAAACTAGCTGTTCAGAATGCTCGAAAGTGAAAAGTAGTGGAGGCGCAGCGCTGGGGTAAGTAGCGAATGCCGAGTCAACTCGCGGAAGGGGCGCATCGAATTCGGTAGCGCGCTCGAGCGCGACCGCGGCAGCACGGTTTGCGCGCCTCTTTTCCCGCACCGCTTGCGCTACTTCAATGAAGGAGGTCTGAAAAAAGAATAATATACAATAATTACACAAGAAATAAGATAAATAAGTAAGGAAAATACGCTTACCATATTACATCTTTTCCGACGGCTATTCGTGCTCCTGACGATTTTATGGCTCGGCGATACAATACGGCTCGGTGATAGAAATCGGTATGCTTGGATCTTGCAAAGATGCAAGAGGTTCCACTCCCCCCCCCCCTGACCTATACCCCAACTGCTTCTACTAGCGCAAAATATTAGCTCACACCAGTTCAGATGGTAAGTCACCCGAGGGGAGTTCATGCTCGCAATCGCTAATATGGTCGCAGGTATATCAAAAGGCCCGTTTACCGGCGTTTTTCAGATGAAAAGAGATTTTTGGAAAATGGGCTTTTTTTGAAAAAAAAAGCGCTTTTATATGGGAATCATTGCAATTACCGGTAGTGAGAGAGAGACATAAAACGTTCGAGCTGCAGCGGGGCGAGAGAGACGCGCTTCTAAAGCTATGACACATATAACCTACGGTATACGCGTTAGTGGGAGCGAGAGAGATCTCATTCTCAGCTGCAGTATGCATGCACGCGTGTTGGCCCGTCGGGTATCGCACACGAGTACAAACATGTGGTAGTGGCATAAAGACCAGCAGGAGAGAGAGATATCTCCTTCACAGCTGTGGCACACGTGCGCGGCTCCCCGAGTAGAGCGCACGGACACAAGCATGCAGCGGTGGGACAGCCTGCCGTAAGGGCGTCGGCGCTGGGGGATTTTCAAGTCACGCTAGCCATCGTTCGCTTGTATGGAGTGGCTCCGCCAATGCGGCAGGATTCTTCCTTGCTCTCGCGCGTCGCAACTCTTCCCACTCGCAGCGGACTTCCCCCCTGGGCCGCGCTTTCTAAACCGACTTCTTCGCCGTCCGATGATGCAGCGCATATACCTATCTCACTCGGCTACGACGAACGCTATAGATATACAGCTTTGGCTCCGCGAGTTCAATCATCGTCCCGTCACTCTATGGGGTTCTTTTCAAATAAATTTTGTCTTGGAAACAAATCTCTTCGAAATAAATTGTTCTCCGATATAAAGCTCTTTGTCATACAATTTTCTTTAAGCTTAATTTACCCCTTGAAATCAATGTTTCTTCGGTATAAATTTTTTGCGAAATAAATGTTCTTTTCGATGCGAATCTCTTTGATGTAAAATTTTCTTGGAAATTAATTTACCCATCGAATTAAATGTTCAGTCGGTGTAAATTTTTGTTCGAAATAAATTTTCACTCCGAAATAAATTGCTCTTCGATACAAGGTTTTTCGTCATAAATTTGTCTTTGACATGAATTTTCCTGGAAGCAGAATTTCTTTGAAATTTTCTCTTGCGAACCAAAATTGCTTTCCAATATAAATTTTCTCTTTGTTATAAAATTTCTTTCGAGGAAAATTTTATGCCGAAGACAAATTTATGTCGAAGATAAAATTAGTTTCGAAAAATGTATATCGAAGAGAAGCAAAACTCCGAGTCGTGACTCTGTGCCTATCAGCGAAAATTCAGCTACGCGAAATGCCGCTTTACATACGCGGAGAAAGAAATCTCAAGATCTTCAGAAAAAGAAAGAATTGCCTTCAAATATGCCGAATGATTCACACGCGCACCCACACACGCACACACAGACACGCTCCTGCATTATTCACGGTATCGCACGAAATCAATTTTTCTTCAAAACAGAGTTTCTTTTCAAAATAAATGTTCTCTTTGGTACAAAATTTGTTTCGAAGTAAATTTTATGTCGAAGAAAATTTTATGTCGAAGACAAATTTATCTCGAAGAGAAAATCAGTTCTCCAAAAATTTATATCGAAGAGAAACGAAACTCCGAGGCGTGACTCTGCGCTCATCAGCAAAAATCGCAGCTTCGCGAGATATCGCTTTACTCAGAGGAAGAAAGCTCGAGATCTTCAGAAAAGAATATTACTCGCGGTATCGCACGGAATAAATTTTTCTTCGAAGCAAAGTTTCTTTTCGAAATAAATTATCTCTTCCAAAGGAAACTTTCTTTTCAAAATAATTTTTGTCTTTGTTATAAAATTTGTTTCGAAAAAAATTATATACCGAAGACAAATTTATCTGGAAGACAAAAAAAAATTAGTTTCGAAAAATTAATAGCGAAGAGAAACGATAGTTTGAGCCGCGGCTCTGCGTTCCGTCAGCGAAAATGCAGCTGCGCGAAATGTCGCTTTACAGACTCGGAGAAAGAAATCTCAAGATCTTCAGAAAAAGACAATTGACTTCAAATATGCTGAATGGTTTACACATACACACATATACATAGACATACATATATGCGCTCTTGCATTACTGGCGGTATCGCAAAAACTTTAAAAAATTAAAAAGGCAATCAGGTGCGATCTATATACCGATCGTTACTTTTCTAAGAGCAATTATGAATAACCGTAATATCCGCGGGTGTATCTTGGATCTTCTTCGCTTAGCCAAAACGCGAAGTACACATCTTCGTCGGAGGGGCGACAATAACTGGTGTTCCGAGTTGTAGCGTTTACCGGAAAATTCTCTAATAAGCCGCTTAAAATATGTGCTATGGTGGACTCCTCTACGAGCCATTGTGACAGCTTATAACAGAGGATTACTGAGGGGATACACAATCGTCATGTGTGTGTTTAAAGAGGTGCAGCGCCGAAACCTCGAAAATACGCTAGTTATGCGTAATCTCGTCAATGAAAGAAACGCCAAGTTCTGCCAAATACCGTGCAGGCTTATTTCTTTTCGCGTGAAATTTCCTGGCAATTCGAATTCATCTGTAGATTATCGTCACTCCTACAATGCGTCTTCCGATGAAGAAGCTGCGCTCATCGAAGGGGTGCTCGCCGGGGAGGCGGAGGCGGAAGAAACCGTGAGTGCTGCTGAAAGCACTGGTTTCGCGACGCCCCCTGTTAACCAAGAACTGTCACAGAGTACTCGATACTCTACAGGAAGTAATACCGAGCAGTATCTTCGGGCCGGCTGCAGCGCAATCCCTGAGAGGTCAGCAACAACATATATTGAAGATCTTCAATTATCACCTATTTCTTGTGCTGAAGAAGAATAAGAAGAAGGAAAATTACATCAAGCCGACCCAGATAGCTAAGCGTACCATTGGTACGGCGTTACTGGTACGGTGGAGGTACGCCGTATCTCTACGGTGAAGGTACGCCGTATCCCCACGGTGAAGGTACGCCGTATCCCCACGGTGGAGGTACGCCGTATCTCCACGGTGGAGGTACGCCGTATCTCCACGGTGGAGGTACGCCGTATCTCCACGGTGGAGGTACGCCGTACCGCTACGGTACCAATTCCGTGGCGGTAGACGAATAGTGGAGGTAATGAACGTGGAGGTAATGTACGCACGTACGTGGTGGCCACAGTACCGGTACGCCGTACTCCACATTTGCGGTACATTTGCGGTACTTGGCTATCTGGGGAAGTGAACGGTGATGTGCATTCGCTTCTTAGCAGCGTGAGACCTCTGAGCAGCCATCTACATCAAGCATGCGTAATCCGCCCGAAATCTTTACGGGCAGTAACGAGCGTGAGTGTTGATGAAACATCAAATGCTCGTAATACGTTTATTACTTTTTCATTAAAAAAAATATTAATAATGTAGATTCGAACGCTTGTTTCAACAACTCTGGAGACAATGGCAAGAGCGCTAGCGGGCGAGCGTGCAATATAGAAGAGCCGCAGACATTCGAAATCGAGAATAAAGATGCCCAATCCGTTGAGGAATTCGATCATAGGGAAAATCAGATCTGGATGTACGATCTGCATCAAGAACCCCATAAAAACGATCTACCAGCCTATGTTGATGATTGGATAAATCGTCTTATCGCGCCGACTCGGGTAAGCGTCCCACTCCTGCAGGCAATGATATTTTTCCCCGTTTTTTCTACTCTTATAACGCTCAAATATTTTTGAAATCCTAGAAAGTGACGTGTACTGTTATTATGGCAGGTTAAACATCAGCATCTCCATTGTTTGATGAAGACGTTGTGGAGACAGCCGTGGTTATAAATTAACATTAACATCAGGTACATGACGGTCTCGCTAACTAGGCAATGGTTAAATATCTTTTAAACATTTGCACTCATGCTTACAGAATTACAAGTTGGCTGCGGGCGCAGGCGGCAATACACCGAAGGCGGCAATGACGACGAAGCCTTTCGCGACGTACAAGAATCAGGTGGACTCATCGACATAATCGAGGATGTCCGGCACTACTTCAAGCGCTTTAAACTTCGGGGTCGCGAAATCACCACGCGCATCCGTCAACCGCTAGCCGGTAGTCACGTATTGCCGTGGCTGGAAGGAGCGTTTCGCGATCTTTCGGCACATATCACGGCATCATACGAGGCGAGCGACTTTATAGGTATATCGTTCACCTGGAGCGGTTTACCACACGGGCCTGTATGGCACTCCTTTCCTCCCGTCAGAGACTGGAAGTTCGCCGATATGTGGCACTTGATAATGAGCGTTACGCAAAGCGCTTCAACATTAAACACTGACGATACATACACAATAAAAGCCAGCATTGTCAGGGGCGCGGAGGGCTCGGGTAGAAAATGATTAACTCACGAGGGTGTAGCAAAAAATCCATCTTAACATTAGTCAACCGATAACTTATGTTTGCCGCGATTATTGGCGGCAGCACGAGCGTATGCCGAACGCGGCGGGGCCCGATCGGGCAACTTACACGCCAATTGGCAGAGTATAAGGCAGCCAAATCGCGCCCATCAGAGAAATGCTGGCCTTGATTTAACGAATGCTGCAGGAGTTATAGCATTCGTTTAGCGGATCCGAATTAACGAATGCTGCAGGAGTTATAGCACTCGTTTAGCGGATCCGATGGCATTGACTCGGGGAATTTGTCTTGTGTCGTAGTGGTTGACCGCTGTTCGCATTGGTTTGTGATTGTGGGATTGCCCGTTGTGTAGAACCGATTGTTTCTCTACGTTCCTGTTCGTATTTTGTAAGTCGTATGTTCTTTTACGACTATCGCGTTCGGAGTGACCTGCGCGGCTACAATACTGGCACACGACAGAAGGAGATGGTGCAACTGATGAAATTCCGAAAGATTTACGATACGGCCGCTCACGAGTCTTTGGGCTAACTAGGCCTTTTCCTGTCAGGCTAAGGCTGCGCATCATAATTTCTTGACTAAAATCATCGGCCTCTGCGGCTTGTGCTGGAGCTATTGCTGTACGAATATTTTCTGGTTTTTGTGCACGCACTTCCGTGGAGATCTCTTTCTTCAAGCCTAACAGGTACTGGTCCAGCCCTTGTTGACGTTCATATTCTCATATGAACCCTCGTTGCAATTCGTCGGCGATTTAATTGGCTAACACAGACAGTAGTTGATTTTGGACCGCAAGAAATCTATTCGTGTATTTTGTTACGCTTTCCTTTTGTGTTGAAACATCCGAAATCTTTTATCGCGCCAAACGCTAGCCGGTTGAACGCTTCCAAAAAATATCCGTAAACATTCATAGAGTTTCTCATATGAGTTCGTTACGTACTTTTGAATTTCCCTTGCTGCATTCCTGGTTCTTCTTTTTGCTATTACGAGTCGTCGAAAATAATCCGACCTTATTACTTGTGATCTTACTTCTCCAATTGAAATGATGAAACCCTCAACTCCGATATGTTTTCCGTCAAATTCTCTTGCTAATTCCAGCGCTTCTTTTTGTTAACGCTCTTCAAAGTCGTCTTCAGACATTATACTTCGCACACGCGGTGTGTCATTTTTTATTTCTGGCGTAGCGTTTGCATTGCTCATTTTGTTGAGCGTATTTTTTATTGTCGCGTTTACATTTGATAGCGACATCTCGTTCGAGTCCACAGAGTCAGGCTCGGCATCGATCGTTACGATTGGCGATGCAGGGTAAAAGGTGAACGAGTCTTTATTCACCGATTCCTTTTGTGGAACCAGTTGTGTTCGTAGACTCTCGTAGACTCGGCGTGTCGTCGAACGGTCCTATGTTCCCAGCGTTCGTTAGTCAGCGCACCCCACACTTAGCACTATTTGTGTTGTCGGTTTGGGGAAGATTATCGATTTCTAGTGAAAAGGAGTGACTGACGCGCTACAGAACACGGTTGTAGGACGAATCAACTCGGTGTACACGAAGTTGAGCTACTTAAGCTACGTTTATTCAATGGCCAGAGATTCGGCGTCTTACAAATTTGTTGACTCACTGACTAACTTAGCCTAGAATGGAGGCAACTTATAGGGCTGGAACGTGGGAAATCGAAAATAGTGGGAGGAAGGGCCTACGTGAGGTTTGGGGCGTTATTCGGGAATTTTCCAGAGGGATAAGACTATGAGAGGATTTTCTGAGAATTCAGGAAACCAGTATTTGACTATTCCATTCGGGACCTCGATTGGGCGGAAGCCATACATTTGGAGAAGGCTCGAAGATTGTCCGAATGCAGCTGCATCGAGTGGTGGTGATAAAAATGTACACGGGAAGAATGTTAGGATCCTTCTAATGTTTGTGTAGGATTTTTCGTTAGAATGTCGATCGATGAGATGGAGGTAATTAAATTCGTGGACTGGGTCGGACTGTGGGAAAGGAAAGAAGGAAAAATGCTCAGCCTATATTACAATATTGATATGCAGGTCGTCGAAGCGAACATCTGGTATCGGAATGTGTCAGGGAACGTGATTGTATCGAGAGACTTTGCTTCATTGGCATGGAACACAAGTGTCAGCCGAATCGGAGATGTGCTTGTTCATGGAAGGCCACACGAACCTCCGTTCAACCAGCTTTCTCGTTGCTCTGTTGCTGGAGTGAGAAAGTCCGTGGACCATGTCAAATGCTTTCTTTCTAAAACAAGTCAGAATGTAAGGACGAAGTTGATTAGTGGAAAGGTCGCAATATATGGTTTTGCTGGTCATCGACTCGCACAGGCTGAGGGGTGAGGGATGTTTTAGACTCCAACAGACCTTTGAGCTCCGCCTCGCTGGGTTGCATTTTGACCAGGTCTTCAGTGGAGAAGAACGTCGGCATGTTGATTGTTTCGATGCGCGACAGGGCGTCAGCCACGACGTAATCCACACCGCTGACTAAGGTGCTTCTTAAACGGCAAACAAATTTTTTTTTTTTCATTTTACTCGCGCCACCTATTCATTCTCTGCTATGATCCAAAAAAATACTAAATTATTTCTTTTCAAATTGTAAAAATAATCTTTAGGGGTCGCTACCGGCCAGTAAAATTTAAAAAAAATTCATACATTTTTTAATAGTATTCTTATTCAGTAAAAAAAATTATAATCATTATTGAATCATGTAATTAGCAGGGACTTATGATAATGAAAAATTAACTATAATAACAATGTATTTTTATTTGTATTTGTGTACTTCTGTCCAAAATTTTTCACAACTAAAAGAAGGTATTGTGTTTGCTCCTCATCGTTGGTACTTAATTTGTTGTACTTTTCCATTCATGCCACTCCCCGCTCTGCTAAATCATTCACTACTTTCATATAGCAAATAATTTCTCTAAAAGATTTGGTTGTGCCCGCGGAGTATGTGGAGGCTCCTAGGGGACAAAGTGACTTTGCCTTTTACTGCACTGATTGATAACAGCAAGGACCAGTGTTTCAAAGGCGGGTCGGTAGGGGATTCTTTCCAATAAGAGTAAAACTCCAACTCGAGATTCGTATTAAACTTCAACAAATTATAGTTTATGTTTAAAAGTAGACAACAAAGTTACAATTCTTTTGGTTTGCCTTGAGGCTGACCGCTCTGGCTTCCGGCCGAAGACTGAATTCTAATAATTTATCCGGCTAATTCTAAGCTTGGTTTTTCCAATCGAATGTTCTGGAACGTTCGATGTTGCGTCGGCATTTTCCTTTTCCAATTGGCTCGGGTTAACGACTTCCGGTACCCGGAACCAATGCATCGGTACTTTATACCGTATGCATCAACAACAATTTAGCTGCTACGTGCCAGTGGAAGTTTCCACTAATTTCGCGGCACGACATTCCTCTCCCCTCGTGAAGACGAAATTCCCAATTTCGGCGATTAACATCCCGAACAGGTGGATGTCTGTAATTTTTTCATTCGGTAGTCTCTCGGCTTACAGTAATTGCGCGGTTATTCTTCCTTTTTTTGTTTCTTACTACATGACACCAACGTAATACATAAATTTCCCATTTGCTTACATTTACAGCTGTATTAATTTTATGAAATTCACCATTTTTTATGTTTCGAATCGCATGTAATGCTTTCTTCTTTTTCCTTCTCTTTTTTTTTATGTTGTGCGCGGATTGGGCGTATTGCGAGCAAACGTGACTCGCGGATAACTCGAATCAGCCTTTGTTTGCGTTTTGTAGCTTGCGGGCGTTCCGCTGCTAATTCAGCAAGGCCGCTTAGTATTGACGTTACTAAGGGTCTTCCGCATTGTGTAATTTTGTAAATAATGCATGTGATAATTATCCCAATGGGATAGCATAATTCCCTATAATGAAAGTCCCTCCAGTGAAAGCATAATTCCCTATAATGTGATTTTGAATTGTCATGTAGTCTTCATTGTTGTTCAATTTTATTTTCAACATTTTTTCTCGTTCACCAATTTTGTTTACTTCGTAAGGACTGTTAATCACGGTACGTGGAATTTTTTCCAGTAATAATGGATGATACATTTCCTTTTCTACATTTAGAAAAGATAAATTGAATAGGGGTAGAAATTGTAACGTTTTTTCTTGGATAGTTTCTTGCAAATTTTTGCCCTTTAAATCTAGGGAGGTGACGGAACATTTCCCATCCAAAGCCAATAAATCCGTTCCGATTATGGTCACGTGTTCCTTTGCTGAGTTTTTACAATTTATCGTGAGTGGGGTATTCTCTGGGGCTATATATATCCAATTTCCGTCTTGTTTTAAGGCGATTACTAATGAATTTCTTAATTTCGCTAAACGGTGTGTACATATTGCTTTTTAGGGGTGTTTTCCTAAGAATATTGATAGTTTGCAAGATTCGTCAAGTCTTATTATTTGTGTAACATGTTTCGGATGACAGTGGTATTGATTTTTTCTATGTTTACACTCGGATAATTCGCTCTCTGTTAACGACAAGTATTCTTGTCGACCTTGATTGATTATGATGTTCTTTATCGAAGTTTCTATAACTTGAAACGTGTCCTTTTCTACTCGAACAGCTAGAGGATGGACGTTGTTTATGTCGAATTCGTTATTCGCGATTAATGGAATTTTTATGACAATGATAAGAGTACTTAGCCCGCCATATGCGCCTAATTCTGATATCTCAAGTAATTCGTTCATATCTTCTAATTTTATTGTCTTTGGAAGACTTAATCCTTTTGGCAGATTTAACTGTGCTTTCTTTAAATATGCTTGAATTTGTCTAGGCGATGGTATCGCGGGATTAATTATTCCCTTTGGTATTCTCGTTACGAAATTTGATAATTGGCGTATATTGCTCTGTAATAATTCTATTATTACACTAATTGTGTTTAAACTTTCGTCTATTTGTTGTCTTGATATAATGTCTATCGCCAGGTTGTTCAATCCGCGTTGTACATTGCTCATCATACGACTCAGTGATTATTCGTTTGTCGCAAGGCGATGTGTTGTTTGATTAAACATTTCCAATGTTGCTTGTTGTATTTGAAAGTTTTTTTCAACGCATCTTCAGTTGTTTTTTGTTTTTTCATTCCCGCGGTTATTTCGCTTTCGATTTTTAATGCATCGTTAGCATCTAAATTTCCCGTTATAGATTTAATGATCGAGCCTAACCTATCTATTAAGCCTTCTTTACGTACTCTTTCTTTTGCGCTAGTGATATCGTAAATTGCTTGCATTTCCGATTCTATTTTATCTTCCATAGCATCTAGTGTATTCGTTAGAAGAGGGCATAATCTGTCCTTTGGCAATTTTCGGCATACTTGTTGTATGTTCCTTATTACTTCCCTCATTCCCTTTTCTTTTCGTATTACTGGTTGAAGATTCATGCCGATAGCTATCTCCTTGACTGTGTGCAATTTTCCTATTTCTTCATAATAAATTCCGGGGGTTGAGGAAAATTGTGTAACGTGGGATTCTGCTTTTTCCCATATGTGTTCACTTTCTGCAGTCATCCTGACTGTCGAAATCAATAACCTGTAATGCGGTTCTATTGCTTTGTTGATATGATTAGCGGAAATTTATTTATTAACACGCTTTCATTAGGTCGACCTGTATGTATTGTGACGGGACGCTGTTCTCGCAGCGTCACCGGAACACAAGAGAACGAGGAGGTATCGGCAGCAAGAAGCGGCAGCTGAACGGCCATCTTGCGGCACGGCCATCGCGCCGCGCG
>JAPYZJ010005843.1:0-10889 GCA_030522765.1 Ophioninae sp. B BG-2022a
CCGTACATCATACAGTGTTTCATTATTTCATGTCATCCTGTTATGGAAAACCATGAAATGAAAAATTAGGATTGTTCCGCTTCGAGTTACGGCATCACTCGTAGACACATAAAGCGTTGGTTGGTATTTTCAAAACTTATTTAAAAGCCAAAAAGTTAAAGGGCCCGCCGGCCCGTCACAAGAAACTCGAACTCATTGTCAGCGAAGACTCGTCGCAAGAGTGGGTAGAGGGGTCTTATGGAGCAGTGCGGTAGTGGAACAAAGAGAGAGTAGCAGCGAAACGATAAGGTGCAAGAGAGTATAATACCTATAAGCGGAAGCAAGACAAAACCATGCAACCAACGCATGTAGGGGAAGCCTACAAGAGGAAGCGAGAGTGACAATAAATAGTGCCGTCAGCGCCGCTGATCGAGAACTACCCATGGGGACATGTCCCCAACAAAATTGGCACATAAAATCCTTAAAAATTGCCCTTCTATGAATTCGTCCGTACCTACGGCGGTACTCCACATTTGCGGTACATTTGCGGTACAATTGCGGTACTCGGCTATCTGGGTATCTGGGTTCTTGATTTCGATGATTTTCTCTGCTATCCTTTACATAAATGTCGAAATCAATTTTACATTGCCCAGTTCTGCTCTATTCGTTTGCCTAACAAAAAATAATTACATCTATAAAAAATAGAAATATAGGTAAGTCTTGGGGTAGCTAATCAATTAAATCAATGTAGGCATGGACACACATTCAAACTGACGTTAGGTTAGAATATTAATAAAAGACCAAACTTGATAAGGCTAAGAGGCATGATCACTTCAAAGATAAACGACAAGATAGACATTGCTCGTTTACTTCAGAGAAAAGTGTTTTTTTTTTTGCTTAAATCGCTAATTATAAAGATTTATCCTTATGCAACAGACTTCTGATAAAAGCGATATAGCAATGTATCAATAAATATTGAAAGGTTATCAGTTTTTTTTCTCTTTTCTGTCATGTGAATCAACACCTTTTGCATAAAATGAATGAAGAGGTTAAAGGACAAACAAAATATGGACCAACAACGATTGTTGACTTACAAGGTTCTTCAGAGAAAATTTTTTTTTCCCAAACGATGACTGTCCGGTGGATTTCGGTCATTGGCTCTCTACCAACGAGGTGATCTCGCAAAACCTGGTAGAGGTTCAAGCATTTACATGTATTACCAATGAACCTGAGCTAGGGATCAACAGCAATGGCAAGAGCTTATCACATTTATCTTTCGCTCTAGGCAAGTATGATTCAGTGGAAACACAGTAGTTCAAACAAGCATGCAAATATGATAGAGTAGATGCCAATATATGCCAGTCGAAACAAGAAATGTTAAGACGGCAGTGATCGGTTTACAGTCACGAAAGACTCCAGTCTTACTACTACAAGTTTGAGTTTTCTGGGGGCAGGATTTTCTGACCAGATACCTAAAAAAATCAATGTGATCAAAGTTTGGATCGTCAAAATGCAATGAAAATTGTGGGGTTGCAATTTGAACCATCAGACTGTAATTGAATGGTTTTTCCCTGTTTATTATTATCCCAAATCGTCTCTTGTAGAATGAGATTGTACATCGCTGAATAACAAATCTAAAAACTGTTTATACAATTTTTGCAAGCTTAGATTTACTAAAAAAACTTGAGATTTTAAAGAAAAAATTTAAATTCGTTGCATTCTGACAATTGCAACTGCAACATGATTCAAGCTTCATTACCATATTCATGTTTCTGATTTGCCTTTAATAGTCTGCATAAGCTCGAAACTAACAAAACAGGTTGATTTTCAACTAATTTTTCTAGAAAAAGTTAAAATAGTAAGATCTTCATTTTATGGAAAATACCTTCTTCCCAAGTGTATATTCACTAAATTAAAGTAAATTATATACTTTTGTGTTGATATTATTGCATCGTGTCTATGTCGATGCTTGACAAGCGTGTACTTGAAACTTTCAGACGTCTTCGCAAACTGCCAGAGAATTAAAAAAATGGAGATGACGGATACGACAAAAGTCTACAAATCTTTGCAAGAAAGATATCTCTTCGTCTACTTGTTGGCGAGTTTTGCTGACTGGTTGCAGGGCCCGTACCTATATTGTCTCTACGCAAGTTACGGTTACACGCGAGACTCGATATCACTTCTATACGTGTCCGGTTTCGCCAGTGGTACAATATTAGGCCTGATAATTGGTCATTACGCCGATACGTTTGGCCGGAAGAAACTGTGCGTCGTGTACAGCCTGACCACCAGCGTCAGTTGCCTCGCGATCTCTTTATCCAAAAATTACTTTATTCTGACAGTAGCTCGGGTATTCGGCGGAGCTTCGACCTGCATATTATTTTCGACTTTCGAGTCTTGGTACGTGGGGGAACATTTGTCGCGTTACAAGCTCGAGAACGAGCTCATGGGCGACGTTCTTACGAGGTCGACCCTTTACAACGGTTTCCTCGCTATATTTGCTGGTTTTTTATCCTTTCTACTGGCCGATAATTTATCTTATGGTCCCACGGCTCCCTTCCTTCTGGCAATCCCAGTTTCCCTGCTATCAGGTTATTTTTGCTCCAGACTCTGGCACGAAAACGTTTTTCTGAAGGCTGAGGGACCCTCTGACATCTCCACGAGCGTGTCGAAAACTTTGCACCTCCTTCTATTCTCGAGAAGCAATTGGAAGTTGTTACTGCTGGGCGCCTGTCAATCAATTTACGAAACGGTCTTGTATATTTTCGTGTTCCTTTGGAGCCCCGTTCTCGAGCCTTTGAAAATTAGCCAAGGTCTTATCTTCGGGGCATTCATGCTCTGTTTTATGGCCGGTTCCAAAGTGAGCTCTTCCCTAGCTACGGATTTTCACGTTAAACGCGAATTTCTGTTATGCGTGAGCATAGGCCTGGGTGCGTTTAGTATATTTGGAACGACTCTCGGTGTGCGATGTCAAGAAATTGAAAGTAACATCTCAGCTGGCAGTTGGCTTTGTTTCTTTTCGTTTCTCGTGTTTGAATGTTCCGCGGGTATGTACTATCCGTCAATCGGTTACATTCGGGGCGTAGTAGTACCGGAATTTCACAGAGCAAGCGTTGCCAATTGGTTCAGGCTTCCCATGAATTTGTTTATTTGCCTTGGATTTTTGTACATGTCCGTTCGAGACCCCACGAATTTCGTTGTTTTTGGTGGCTGTGGTGTTGCCCTGACGATCGCTTTCGGCGCTAGTTTGAAACTCGCCAAATTGTTTGGTCAACACCACTCCGATGTCGCGAAGTCGTTGGAAAGTTTTTTGTTATGACGTATTTTTGATTTTGTACCTGCGTGTGAGTGTTTGGGGGGGGGGGGTGTTCAATTAAAATCCCCACGTTGTTTTTACCTGCGCCATTGATATTTTTATTGCGTTGCGATAAAACTTACGTGTAAACCTCGATAGTATTTCATTCGAGATTTTTACGTTGAACGATCACAAAGTACTTCGATAAATGAAAATATTAATCTTTATCTACCCTCGTGCCTCTAAACGTAAATTTAGGCAACTTAAGAAAGAAACCGTCCAAAATTCACAAGCTGTATTCAGGCAATGATTGATGGTGCCGAGTATTTGTACGGGATTATACGATTGTCGTATCCTATTGTTACAGCTGCAGCAATTGGGCATTATTTGTGATAGGCACTTTACTATTAAACGGAAAACATACAATGGTGAAAATATTCTGTTGTCTGCTGATCCGACGATAACAGTTGCTTATGAATATTTTATGCATTGTCGCACAACGTCGTTTCAGCAGAAAACGCAAGAATTCAATATTTACAGAAGTTTAAAGAAACTTACGAACACGAACGACTCTCGAAAGTTATTGTGATAACATAATACATTTTCGTATGTACAAAATGTGCACAGAAGAAAATCTGGAATTAGGCTGAATTATGTTTCAAATTAATTATAAGGAATCCACCATGTAGGTCGAAGAACGTTTTGCATCACTCGTCAAAAATTCTTTCGGGAACAAAATGTGAACGATGATTTGCTATATTTGCAATGAAATAGATATAGCAGCGTATACGCTGATTATGTATCAACAAATTTTATGAAATATATTTGTAAACGTTTGGAAAAATTGTCAATTGTTTGACGCATCGCCAGCACTACGATATTTTTGTTTTTGACACGCGGTTGTCAGATCGTGAGACGTTATTGTGAAAGTTAATGGAGAATCCGGATCCGAAATGTTCGAGTTTTTGTTGTCCAATTTGTCATATCGAGACCGCGAAACCCTGTTGCAAGTGCCGTCCCTCCGGCAAAGACGATCACGGTGATGGTAGTGCACATTATTCAATGTTACCTTTCATTATATAAACTCATCGAGACCAAAGCTAGCGTGTAGACTCAAGAGTGATTTAATATAACAGTGAAGTTATTGTACAATCATTTAAAAAAATGAGTTTATTTCGACAGAGAGATTGGGAGAAGAAAGCCCTTTGAAAAAGGATGTTGGCTCGGTGTGCAGACTCGGTGATAATTTGAGCAAAGGAATCCGGATTCTGATTTGTTGTCTCGTTGCGCTACTGTTTTCAATAATCGGAGCTCTTTTGCTGAATGTAATATTCTCGAAGCGTACACGAACGACGGGATCTTCAGACGTAATTATTTTCTTGCCTCTGCATACGTATATCACCAATTCTGGTCCAATAGGAAATGAAGAATAAATATCTTTCCATTAGCCACATGATAGTCTCAGGACAATTAGTTAAAATATGTATCCATATATATTACAGGTGGCCTTTAAACCACACGGTGCAGTTGCAACGGACTATGCGGAATGTTCGCTCATTGGTACGAATTTGCTTCAAGAGGGAGGAAATGCTGTCGATGCTGCTGTTGCTGCAACAATTTGCATTGGAGTCGTTGCACCTCATAAAACGGGCCTCGGAGGGTACAATGATGTTTCGTTTCGATCATTGAATACAAATCCATCACGTTTTGTTTGTTTGTTTTCAATCAATTTTGGAAGTTAGACATCCATATTCCAGCTGAAAATTTATATTGCATATGGTATATAAATATTTGTATCTTTGATCTTTCAGGAGATCTCGTTATTTTTTTCATTGCTTCTGTAAATTCATATTTATACTTATAAATATGTATTAATATTTTTTGTAATCTTTTTTCCAAATGAATCGTTGAAAACGAGATCGACCTCGCATATCTTAAATGACATAAAAAAAAGATTAGCGCGAGTGTGTTTAGAATGATCGATTAATTAAAAAAATGTGAGAATCCATTTAACGGATACAAATATTTGTATTCGATTGCATCGATTGACTTATTTTTTTTCCAATTGACAGGGGAGGAAGAATGATGATTTACAGTCACAGAGACAGGACGAAGCCACTGATGATCGACTTTGCCAGCAATACGAACGAAGGTTTGACATACTTCTCACAAGTATGCTGAGTTCTTTTAGCACTCATTTAGAGTGATCGTTGCTGCAATTACTACATTTACGTCTAATTAATGAATGACTCGTTGGGCTTGGAACTCAGGTATTTTTGCAACTGCAAAGGTTCGTGTCCCGGGATTTCTTCGCGGTCTCGAATTTGCTCAATCACTGAGAGGCGATTTGCCATGGAGTAAAATAATCGAGCCAGCGACGAGACTCGCCGAGAGTGGATTTGTCGTCTCCGAGGATTTGGCGTACGAAGTAAGCCAAAGCGTCGAACATGGAATGATATACGGCCACTTGAGACCAGGCGAACTACTGCGGCTGCCCGTTCTCGCCGAAACTCTCCAGGCGGTTGGTCAATTTGGCTGTGACAGTGAGCAATTTAATTAGAATTAAAACTTCCCTTGAGTTGACAGCCCATTTAGTCAGATGAGAATACATTTGGCTCATAGAAATTAATCGCCAAATATCGATTGAAGTCACAATAACGCTGTTCCTCTTTTCTCTAGTTTTGTACAACGGAACGTTGTCGAAAAAAGTTCTTCGCGATGCAGTCGTACCGCATGAACTTTTGCACCAGCTTTCAAGCTACGAGGCGCGTGTAACGGAATCCCAACAAATTATTTTCCACCATCACGTCGTTTATTTACCTCGCCATGCAAATGTTTTTCAAACGGTTATTGAAGAACTTGAGAAACTGGCCATATCGAAAGAGAATGCTTCGAGTATCGAAATTCAGGTTCTCGTGGCCGGAACGATCGCCCGAAAAGTTGCAGAATATACGGAAATATTGAAAAATCGTGGGTTCTGTTATCCTTTATTTCACTTCCAGACAAAAATGCCGCCTTTCTGACGATGAACTTTTTCAGTCGAACGAGAAAGGTACAGCGCGGTTGTTGCCATGGACTCCAAAGATAATTACGTTTCTGTCGTAACGTAAGAAAAATATTATTTTACATGTCTATGCAACTAAATCAACTTTGTCTGTAGTACACTCGTCAAAAGAGTATTAATTGGAAAAAAATCATTTTCAAACATTACCAACTGGAAATTCTTATTTCCAGTAGTTCGGTTTTTCTTAATTACAAAATGCATAAAGTCTTCGTCCAAACCGTAAATTACACAAGGACAGATTATCGTTATTGTTCCAACAAGACGAAATATTACACTTATTTATTACAATGACGAAGCAAAAGTGGAATTGATTTGTTTTCCGAAATACTAAACTTTTTCTCACAATCTCTCATAACGTCAACTCACTCAGAATTCCACATTATCGTTTGAACGATTTTTGTTGCGCGCAACTCCTCAAAAATTTGTTTGAAACGAAATATAAAATAGCGGCTTGAGCGCTCCTTTCGGTTTGGTTCACATGACCGGGGCCGGATTTCTCCTCGACGGTATTGGGACCGGCAATACTCTCGATTCTCTAACCCCGATTATCCTTCACCAAGAGACAGACGTTTGCGAATTACGCGGTGTGTTCGGTACTGACGATCCCGCAATCGCCGCACAAATTCTTTACAATCTTCTTTTGCGATCCTTCAACGTTTCCACATCCGTAGAATATCCCCGGTAATGGACGATTTTTTTCTCTTATAAAAAATAATACTCAAAATATCGCTAAGATACAAAATCACTTGTTCGTAAATTTCGTTTGCATGAATTACATCTAAAGCGATGCTCGATCGATTTCAAACGATGGGGCAAAGAACGATTGTACGTTTGACGAATTGTCAATTTCCAAGGTTTTACGTGTTGGCGGACGGGCTGACAATGGAAACGGACGAGCTGGGCTCAGTGGATCCGAATATTTTCATTCAGCTGAAATCTTTCATACCGATGTCGCAAACGAGCCCACGGCAAATTTCCAAGAGCGTTAACGTTATAACGAAGCACGGTGAAACGCTGACGAGCCATTCGGACAGTAGAGGGGGTGGGCAAGCATCCAGATTTTGATGTAACATCGACGATAGTAAACATGCAGTTTTTAATCTTTTGTATTTTAATTTACCAATGAACATTGTTGACGAAGGGTAGAACCGATTGGAATACATAAAGGATACAGCGTTATTTGATGGCGAGAATCTTTGGTGGCGTTTGGTTTCTTCATCTCGTGAATACAGTCACCGTTGTGCGTAACAGGCGTTGCCTATTAAGTCCTTCACAAAGTGGATCGCCTTGTCAATTTTTACCGTTCAAAAGTCCGCCTTCTCTCTTGTGAGATCTGTCCATTTCCATTTGCTTGAATCTCGCGTAGCACGCGGATGCTCCGAGGACAACGAAATTGCTGAGCCACCAAAGCATTTGCTTGGATTCGCTGTACCAGTACGAAGCCAATATCGTTTGCGCGCATGCCTTGGCGGTACCGCTTATGTTATGCGTGAGCGGCGAAGTTACTTGGATTTGAAGTGCGGTCACGTAACCGATCGCAAAGCCGCACAAACCGCTGATGAACATCGTAACCCAAAAAATGTTTTCATCGATTCTCGGATACGCGAGAACGGTCGGGAATTCGTTGCTCATCAGGATCAATGGAAGAAATAGAAAAATACTGTAGGCGTTGTTGTAATACGACAGTAGCCATATCTCTTGATTCACGTGTGGCAAAACTCGTTTCGTTTGTATCGAGTATAGTGAGAGTGCCACGGATCCGATCACTCCATAAATTGTTCCCATTACGGACAGCGAACCAGCGACATGTTCCTGATCGACACCCAACCAAAAGCCAAAAACTATCACGGTGCAGCAAACAATGCAGCTCGGTGAAGTCTTTTGACCTGTGAAAATTCAAATATTCGTATTAACATTTATTTTTTTCATTACAATTGATTATTTCCACGTCAAGATCGACTTGAAATGGAAATAAATTTTCAATTGTTTAATCTTTTTCTGATAAAAATTGTGCAAAAACTATTCCAAAATTGGCGCAATGACCATGATAATTCTTTTAATGTATTCAATAAATTTTACTATGTTGCTATTTCTCATTTTCGGCATGAAACCTGCACCCTCCTGCCAGTTGTATTTTAGGCTCAAAGAGTATATCCATCCTTGTCTATCCCAAAAGCAAACGAATCAATGAAAAACCAAAATCACTGACATATATATGTTTCTTTGTTTTTACGCTCACCCAGAATAATGTATGTGAAGATAACATTAAAAACTGTTGTTAGCGATCTTCCTATGTAGTAGAAAGCAACACCTACGTACTTTAAGCACAGATTATTGCTTGCTATCATCAGAGTGAACATGATGGACAAGGGAAGTACCTGAAAGTTGCAAATAAATCGGTTAACGAGTGTCTGGTGTACAAGGTTTGCCTCTTGGGTCAACTTTGACAACCTTGCGAATATTGTCTGCAGTGTACGGGTTCCCATCCGGGAAGTATATACTTCCTGGGAACAATTTGGAGAGGCCGCTTAGACTGGTGCATATCGTAAAGCTCACGATGCACTGAAACCATGTGACGAATAGTGGCGCATCCAGATCACTGGACAATAGAGCTTTGTTGACGAATACCGTAAGTATAGAGACGAACCTGTGCATTTTTATATACTTCTTATTCCTGATCGATTCTGTATCTATTTACTCATTTCTTGTTTTCGTAACTCACCAATAAGCAGCTACAACGAGAGCAATCCTCATGTATTTTGCCAAGAGTCCTACTTCGTGTTGCATTTTCTTTCTTTTTACCAGCGTATCGTCACATCAATTTCCATATAAAACGTACGCGGCAGTATACTTTTGCATTCGCTTTTGTGCCGAGTCGGCACGAACTTTTAAGGTTATAGCTTTTAAGCAATCGGCAAAACGTTATCAATGCTCATTGCTCCGTTTCTTCGGTCTGACTAATCTCTCACGAATAGTATTGTTTATGAAAATGAACGTGTCACAGGTGACATAGAATTCTCGTGCCGGGTACGATGGAGCAGATAGCGCACTTTGAGGTTACGTTGACTGGATTGTTGACAGTACATATATCTATATACGATACACCACACCGTTTGTTTACTCGTTCATAACTCAAGAAACACTGGAACCATTTCGATTGATTTGTCCAAGAATACTGCTTGAAGTCCGATTCTTAATTTGAGTTAAAGATACTGTGTATTTAATCGCAATTGTATTATTTAACTGAATACAATTATTTTTATTATATTACAGTATAACATTGATACTATATAACAATTAGATAAACAAACAACAAACGTTATGTTGTAAGACAAACGAACACAAATCGACAAGGTTGACGAATAATAGTGAGATTGGTGTTTTTCTTTCCTAAATAGCCTCGGCAGTATATTAATATTTTCAATATGGAATGTTGTAAAAATATAATGTTGAAAAAAAACACTAAATTACGTCATCATCAATCAACTTGTATGGGTTTGTATGGGTTTTTAGGAGTTTGCACGAGTGCGCGGAGTTGACCAAAACAATCGTGCCAAGGCGTTTTTCGATCCGTCCATTAGTTTTTAAATGAGGTCTCATTTGAAACCCCAAACCAAAACCACCCAAAACAACAAAACCAAACAACCCAAACCAAACAAACAACACCAAAAATTCAAATCGCTCGAGCGATTTGAATTTTTGGTTTGGGTTGTACAGCGGGCTTTACTGTTACGGTAAGGTAGATAGGCGTACATTATCGCCCGAACCCGTCAGTCCCGGGTTGGTCAGTAATTATGAAACACACGTATAGTAATACGTAGTATATATGTTGCACATGAACTACACCTACGCGACGCCTACAGGCTGTATTTGACACTACGTTTCCGGAACAATTTTCGGACGATTCTTTTACATGCGTGGTTCAGGAAGATCGGACTTCTTTACTCAGTCTCTATGCTGGAAATCATGGAACCTCTAGTCTCCACGCTAGAAATGTACATAATTTACGTGGCGCTGCGATCGAACAAATCCTTTTTCATAATAATATTGTCTTTAACATTGAGTAAATGGAGTATTATTTATGTATTAAAAAAATATATGTCCTGAAATATTCATTAACGCCCAGCCAAAATTGCAAAAGCTATAGGTTCTGCACGTGATGATATGAAAAAAGAAGTTCCTTAATAATCCCTAGTTTTGTCCAATAGGGAAAAAAACGTTTTACCTTTGTTACCGCTCGGTGTCTCTACCATTCGGTGCGTGATGACGTAACGAGCCTGGTTGAAGCATTCGCAAGCGCACGCGCGCCCTCCGAGACGGAGAATTAGTTTAACGGAATCCCAGAAAGTGAACACTCCCCACTCCGGCTACCCTTGGTGTGTGTGTGTGCGTGTGTGTCGCGTGTGCGCGCTCCGGGCTCTTCGCCTTTTTTTTCGCCGAAGAAACCAGGCAGGAAACAAAAAAAAAGTATTAAGAGCGCAGTAACGAGGCAAACAAAGGAAATCCCCGCGTCAAACTCGCTAAATTGTCCGTCAATCCAATCGTTCGCAA
>JAPYZJ010005844.1:0-13850 GCA_030522765.1 Ophioninae sp. B BG-2022a
ACACACCATTTCTCCACGCCATAACCCCACCGGGCAGAGCGAGAACGCACTCTTACCCCGCGCATAGTAAGGCGCCTTGGTGCGAGAGAGCGCGCGCTATAACCCCATTGGCAATGTGTTTGTTCACACGTATGGACAACAGCGCGACGTCGGATGGGGTAGCAACTAAGCTAACCCCACGAAAACTCTGCCAAGCGCGCCCATAAGCGCCGTTGTTCCATGTAATCTATGTCCTCTGATAATACTACGAGCGCAACGAGCGTCTCGAGAGGTCCTCGCGCGCGTTGGCTCTTGCTCGTTGGGTCAATTATTGTGTTCCACACCGAAGCGAATCGATAACCGTTCCTCGGTGCTCGCGTTACGCCCCCGAGGCTCCTCCTCCTCCGCGGATATCGAGTCGCGAGCCCTTTGATCGTCTTGGCAGAGATTCGTGTATTTACGCGCAACCTCGGGGAGATGAAAAAATAGAGCGAAATAGTGAGGGGGGCGCGGAGAGGCGCGGAGGGGCGCCACCGCCGCCGAGTGGCGCCCTCGACGCGAAAGACGAGGCCGTGCAGCCGTTTCTCTCGTGGTACGCGCGCGCTCTCAGGGCTCGACCCACTTCGACTGTCGCATTTATTTACAAAGGAGCTCTCCATCTCGGTGTTTCGAGTACCGTGGGACTATTATATACGAGAGAGACTCGCTTCGAGCCTCTCTTTTTCTTCCGATAACGCAACTTTTTCATCGTTTGCGTAGAAGATGATTGGTACGCGACGCGACGCGAGTACGCGTGGCCCTTGGGACTCTTCTCCTCCTCCTACTATGTTTGTTGGTTCGTTCGTTCGTTTTGTCGTTTGAAACGGTAGATCAGCAGCAGCAGCAGCAGCAGCAGCAGCAGCAGCAGCAGCAGCAGCAGCAGCAGCAGCAGCAGCAGCAGCAGCTCGGACGTTGGATGTACGGATAGGACTCGAGGACCGCGAGTGGCCGCGCGAGTGCGCCCGGCCCCTCTCGCCCCTCTTGGCGACGCGCGGATACTCGTTCTCGCGAGGCTTGCCTCGGCGCATCGTTCGAGAAAAGTTGGCCGACGACGCGAGTCGTCGGCGATCGTGGAAGCGCGTGGATGCGAGCGCGCGCGAGACCTGCAAACTCGGACGCTCAGATACGAGCCTCGTCGAGGCGGTGCTGCTGGGCGTTGCTCGTTTCGCTCGTTCTCGGATTATCGTTGACGCGCAACTCGGAGGACGCGTTGCTGTGGACGTGATCCTGCTTCCTGTTGACCCGTCGCGGATCCCTGGCCGGTACGATCGCGGCGCAGCAGCTCTCGAGGGTCTTGCGGAAAGCCCCGCGAAATTCACGATTGAAGTACGCGTAAATGAGGGGGTTGAGCGCGCTGTTCAAGTACCCGACCCAGAATACCGCCGCAACCACCGTCTTTCCGCTCTGGCACGCGTCGCACAGCGCCGTTGTCAAGTACCTGCGAACAAGACACGGCTCACCACCACCACCACCACCACCACCACCGCCGCCGCCACCACCACGAGTGCCAAACTCACCCGAACAAACCCAACGAGTGGAAGAAACGCCCGGGGGAAAGTGCTCGCCCGGCCACTATTTTCCTTTCGCTTAGGAGGAAACGAACGCGCGGCGCGAAACGCGTCTCTCGGGATCGCCAGGAGAGACTCTCTCCGCTTACCCCCGCGCGAGCATTCTTCCCCCGTTGTCCTTAGCGCGTACCTCGGCGCCGCCTACCCTTTCTCGATCAATTTTATCGCTTTCGCCGCGGCGGGTATACCTACCTACCTACCTACCTACCCACCTACCTACCACCCGTCTACTTTGGCCTCTCTCGCGGATGCTCCGGATACGGGGGAAAGAGGCTCGAGTGCCACGAGGGCAACTCGCTCGACTCTCGCTCCCCGTCTCCTCGCTCGTAGAGTCCGGCCCCCCCCCCCCCTCCCTCTCGATCGAGTCCCATTTTTCGTTGGTTCGTTCGGGTTTGTTTGTCGCGAGGATCCCAAGTAACAATTACCAGAGAAAAAAGGGAAGCCAACAAGCGAGAAAAGCCGACATTATGATACCGAGGGTTCTCGCCGCTTTTCTCTCCCTCTTCATTTTGCTGCTGCTCGTTATCGGCGGGGCATCTCCCGGCTGCGGATCGGACGGTGACGGATCGATCGTTGCCAGAGACGTCGGACCGGCCGAGATACCGTTTATCCGGAGATGCTTGTTGAGCAAAGCCGCCGCAACTTTGCTCCTGAAACATACCGGGAAAAGCGGCAGGTGTGGAAAAAATAGGTAGGTGCAGCAACAGCGTTGACCGAAATAATTGACGCGTCGTCGTTTCGTCGAGACCCGTCGTCGCCCGGCTCGAATGTTCAACAGCTCTGGCCATTTTCAACTCGGAGAAGAATCGAGCCTCGTTGGATCTCCGTACGGTTGGCGGTACTGCCGCGGCCCTTCTCTCCTCCTCCTCCTCCTCCTCCTCCTCCTCCTCCTCCTCCTCCGCCGAACGGAGGATTCGCGTTCCATCGATTCGGCAGGGCTCGCGAGTTTCCAGCGGTATTTCAGGAATTCGTTGCTCGATGTTACGACCGAGGAAGAACCTTGGGAAACGTTAGGCGGGCGAGGCACGCGCGCGCTCGCGACCCTCCTCGCTTCTTTCCTTCTACTTGGAAGGAAAGAAGCGAGGCGAAGCGCCAAACTTTCCCGTTTGGCGTGTTTCGCCAAACGGGGGATCATCGAGCGTTCCCGTTTGCCGAGTACCTACGCGCGCATTCCAGGCCTACGTTTGAGAACCCCCCCTCGTCGCGAACCCTTCCTCCCGGTTCTGTCTGCATTTTCGCATCGTCTCCCTCCGTCTCTTCTCTTCGTCCGCCTCCCTCGGATGGCCCTCGCCCGATCACGTTTCGCCTCTTTCGTCATCTCTCGTCCCCGTTGTCTGCCCAACCGACGTTACCGCGCGAAAACTTGCCTTTCCGAAATTTGGCGGCAACGCGGGACCCGGCGGTTATCGATCGGACCGCGCGCGCGCGCGCGCCCGATCTCGTCGCATTTTTAACCGAACCGCGTTGCCCGATTGATCCGTCCTCCCCTCCTATAAATAGACTCGCGCTTTAATTTCGCATCTCTCGGCCCTAGCGTCGTATCCGCGCGAGCCCCGCGATATTCGCCTCTTCTCCCCATCTCTCTCTCTCCTTCTCGCTCTCACTTACGCTCACCACCCACGAGAGTCTCGTCCACGAGGGTTCTCGTTTCGGTCGGACCGCGAGGTTGTTGCTGCGCCTTGGCGCGATTCGCCTTCCAACGACACGCTCTTGACGATTGTCGCGATAATTTGGGCTTTTCGCAACGATTCGCGGCTTCGCCTCGGACGTAGAATCGAGGGCTCGAGGGGGCGTCGCGAAGGTGCACGCGGCGGACGCGGCAAGAGAATCCCGCCGCCGCCGGCAAAGGGCCAAGTGCAATATCCTCGTGGCCTTCTACCCCCTCTACTCGCGACCGAGGAAATTTCATCATCTCCCGTCCCTTCTCCCAACCGCAAACTCGCAGCTACGCGTATAGACGCCTGTTATTAAATACCACGGGATATTTTATATCTCAAGGGCAAGTTTTATCGCGCGAGCGTCGGGACGCGAACAACGCGCGTACGAGACGGCCTCGACCGGAAAAGATCTCGTCTCGAGACGAGTGCCAAATTTCACTCGGAGAAACGTTTTCCACAACGGTGGAGAGAAAAGTAGAGGCTCGGAGGGGTGCGGCGGCGGCGGCGGCGGCGGCGGCGGCGGCGGCGGTAGGATTCCTCGTGACAGGGCGAGAATACGAGGAGGCATCGTAGACAGCTACGGAGGAACGTCGACGAGCTCGTTCCGAACGCTTCGAGGCTCGCCGCCGACGCCCCTGCCGAGTTTTTCCAATACCGCGGAGGATTCGCCGCCGCGAGGCCTTTGCGCACTTTTTATTTCGGAAGCGTGACTCTGAAAATTGTTGCAGGCACCCCGACTATGCGAAAGAGGTCAAATAAAATTGGAAGCGTTCTCGCGCGGTCCCTTCTTCTCTCTCCAGGCCCCTCGAGGAATATTTTCGAGCTGACGAGTTTCACCGGCGCACCGCCGAACACCGAGCCTCGTTTCCCATCCACGGTGACCTCGCGATATTGCATCAAGTGTAAATTAGATCGAAAACGGGTAGAGGCCGGGGTCATAGGGGTGGGGGATTGACGCACGCCTGATGGATCCTTAATCGTAACGAGATACTCGGAACGAGTTGCTACCTATCTAGTCGTCGTCGTCGTCGTCGTCGTCGTCGTCGTCGTCGTCGCAACGACGACGACGCGATTAACGCTCGCGAGCTGAAAAACGTCGGGGCTTTTTTCCGCAAGATTACACAACCGTTTCTCTTTCCCTGCCCCTCCGCCTCCTTCTCTTGTACCTCGTCAAAGTCGTCACCGTCGCCGTCGCCGAGAACACGTTACGAAACTAGATATCAAAGCTAGAAAGGAACCGAAAAATAAATAACCGCCGAGTTACGATTCCTTGGCTCGAGGAAAAATTAGAGATCGGGGGGGGCGCACCTGGGTGCGAAAAACGCGGCTGTGGGAAGAGAGGGAGGATGGATCGACACGGCGGAAAAAGTAACGCGGGTCCGTTGTAGGGCCAAGGGCGACGACGACGCGTTAAACTCGAATCGTCAAGGCCGTAACGCTGCGAGCGTCGCGACCCTCGGCCCGTACGGCTTCTCTCGAGCACGCGCGACCGTACGTGTCTCGTCCCTCGAGGGCCATTTTTCCAAGGAGCGGGAAAGGGGAGCGCGGCGTTGCTCGAGAAGCAACGAATCGAGCGAGCAACAATTTCCAACTCGAAATCGAACGTGCCAGGAGTAGGTACGAGCGCGGTACGCTCGAGCTCTCACTCGTAGTCGTGTATTCGCGCGTGGATATCGCGTACGCGCGCCAATTCGAGCAGCAAGACCCGGTGTGCTTATCCAATAATGGTCTAAGCGGATTCGCGAGGAGATTCACCGCTCGTGTATGGCTCCGCGAACTCGAGGAAACGAGTAGCCCCGTCCCCGACCCCGCCGAGTTGTCGCGCGAGAAGCGGCAGCCTCGCGGAGGGCTCAGCCGTCTCTCGCGTCTCACGGCGTCGTCCGGCCCAAGGGGCTTCGAAGCGACAACACCGCCGCGCGAGAGCGTTGCCGGTTGCCGAGGGAGCGCCTCCGCGCCTCCGCGCCTCCGCGCCCCCGCCGCGGGGCAGGGCTGTGTAGGCCGTCGTCCGATCTACGACGGGATTAACGCTTACGCGCTGCGAATCTCCTCCGCTGGTGGAGGACCGACTCGTTTCGAGTCCTCGCTCCTCGCTCCAATAAACGTTCGAGAGCTCGATGGAATCCTGCTCTTCATCCGAGAGTCGCCTCGAAACGTATTTGCGAAAAGCCCCGAGGCGTGGGATCGAATCTTGGCCGCGAGTCGAGGGTTATCGCGTCGCGTTGTCGCGCGCGATACGTCAATCGAGGCTGATTGATTTCGCTCGGAAGAGAGGACGTTAACGAGGCGAGGGGGGTTGGGGGGGGGGGGCAGGCCCGTTAACGTCCGGCCGAGCGCGCGAGCCGGTACCGACGAACGGAACGTAAAGCGATCGAGAGGCGAGCGGCGACGTTCGCGACGCTCGCGCGCAGCCGATTCGCGAGAATCGTCGAGGGCAAACGAGCGCGAGAATGTACCCCCGCCGTCGTCTCGATTCGCTTCTCGTTATCGTTTTTGTCTCGCGCGGTAAGTCCAAGTTTTTTCTGCGTCCTCGCCGTCACCGTCACCCTCGCAACACCCTCGCAACACCCTCGCAACCGCAATTTCCAGCCGCCGGATTCGAGTGGCCTCTCTCTCTCGCTCACGGAAACTCGCTGCCACCAAGCTCGACTCGTCCCGGTCTCGATTCGAGAGACGCACGGGGGTTATCGGGGAAGAGCGATGAGAATTCGGGGTGGACCGTCCCGGGGATCGAAGGATTTTGGCTCGCCGGACGAGAGAACGCGGCGCAACGTCGCCAAGGCCACGCCGGAGAAACGCGGAGAGGCTCCTCCGGCAATACCGAAAACTTTGAAAACTCTGCTCGAGGAGGAACGACTCTGCCCGTAAGAATATCTCCCGGCCCGAGACTCGATTTTTTTTTTGGGTTTGTTTCGTTCGTTAATTGTCCCGCGTTGGTCCGGATCGGTCGGAACGACCGAGCTTTCGTTGATCGCAGACGGTTCGAGCTCCGGGCGACGAAACGCGAGTGCCACCGGACGGCGGGTCGCTTCGAAAAAATGAAAAATTGAGAGGAGCGGCTCGAACCGTCAGCAGGGCGAGACGCGAATACGAGACTTCCGACGGAGGGCCGGGGGCCGAGAGACTCGACCCAGCGACGCCAACGAACGACCAACGAAACGACGCTCCCGCGGAGGACGAATCGAGAGGTCGAGTATCTTGATCGCGCACCGTACGATCGCGCGAGTAGGAAACAAAAGAGAGGCGAACACCATCGTGTTTCGCGTTCCGGTGACGCTCCTCTCTGAACGCGGCGGCGGCGGCGGCGGCGGCGGCGGCCGCGGCGCGTTTCAGATTCGAGCGACTCGGCCGTGGAGGACTCGAAGCTCCCGGAGGGCGAGCGCGGCGACGTCCTTGGCCCACGCGACCACGACAAACTCGCTCAAGATTCGAATCCGGAGTACGAGGTCGCTCCGGAGAGCAAGCTCGAAACTACCGAGAGCAACGAGATCGCCGGAGACGGCGGCGAGGCGGAGGACGCCGGTGCCGCGGAGGAGTACGACGACGGCGACGAGCGGAGCCGGGACAAGTTCGGTAGCAGCGCGGAGAACGTCGACGAGTACAACGAGAAAGAATCGTACGACGGGGAGAAGGAGAGTGCCCCCCCGGGCGACGACGGCGACCGCCCGAAGGAGGACCGCCCGAAGGAGGACCGCGAGGAGGACCGCGAGGAGGACCGCGAGGAGGACGAGGAGGAGGACGAGGACGAGGAGGAGGAGGAGGACGACGAGGATGAGGACGAGGCCGGAACGGATTACGAGGGAGAGCCCGATTACGAGTATCGGGAAGACTCGGCGATGGACGCGGAGCTCCTGATGGACTGGGGAATAGCTCCAACGATCGAGGCTGTTTCGAACTTTACAAACGGCATTCGCGACATTATTCTCGCGACCGGTGACTACGCGCTCTCCCTCATCCTCAGGGATCTCAAGAGCGAGCTCGTACGGACCGGTGTGCACGAAAAATACAAGACGAAACTCGAACGCCTCGCCGCCGCCACGAGTTCCGATCTCGATCGTTCTCGAACCATGGATGCGTTGACCAAAGAAATTCGAAACCAATTCGGCAGGGCTTACGAGAGAGAGATCGTTCGATTCTTGAAGGATCTCCACGAAGGTTTCGCGCCTCGCAGCCTCCGCCGCCGCCGCCGTCGCTCGGACGTATCGCGAACGAGGCTGTCCTCCCGACGAGAGACCGAACGGCTCGAGAATCTCTAGAGGAGGGAGCAACGTTCCGCCGAAGGAGCCGTCCCGAACGCGAGAGAGCTCCCTCGAAGGTACGCGGTAGACTCTGTTGAGGGCGTCGAGACGGACTCACCGATAAACGACTCTCTCCTGTCGGTCAGCCTCCCTGTAGATCCTGTAGTACATGGCGATCGTGACGATACCGGGTAACCAGAAGCTGACGCTCGAGCTGACGACGGCGTAGAGCTTGTTGACCCGAAAGACGCACGCCTCTGGGTTATCGTTGCGAAACTCGAGGTGCTCCTGGGTAGTGTACCATCCGGCAAAGATCGGCAGGAAACTGATAACGGTCGGCGAGCACCAGACGACGCCGAGCATCGTCCCGAGTCGAAGATTCGTCATTATCAGGGGATAATCGAGGGGTTTTACGATCGCGTAGTAACGATCGACGCTGATGCAACAGAGGTGGAGTATCGATACCGTGCTCAAGAACACGTCCAGGGAATTCCAGACGTCGCACATCAACTGACCGAACAACCAGCGACCGGAGAGCTCGACGCTCGCGTTGAAACTCATGGCGAATATCGCGACGAGCGTGTCCGCGAGGGCCAACGAGACCACGAAATAGTTGGTCACGACCCTCAGCTTCCGATGTCTCATCACCGATACGATCACGAGGAGATTCCCAAAGAGCGCCGACAGTATCACGAGGCCCATTATCGTTGCTTTCGCGACGAGAATCGCCGCCGCGCTCTCGTCGAGGTCCTCGTTGTTCCTCGTCGTCTCGCCGCCGCGGTACGTTCTCGTTCCGTCGTCCTCGCCACCGCCACCGCCGCCGCCGCCGCCGCCGCCGCCGCTCCCGCCTCCCGCCCCACCGCCGGCCCCGCCTCCTCCTCCCTCGACGGACGCGGACACCCCGACCAACGTTTCCTCCACGGAAACGTTCTTCCGCCCGGTCTCGATCAGTACCTTGAGCAGACTCGCCGTGCTCGGCTCGTTCGCGTCCGCCGACCTCCTCGCCTTTTTCTCCATTCTCCCGCCGTCCTCGTCCGCCGCAGCCGCGCTCTTTCTATCTTGGTTTATCCACTCGACTCGTACGCTCCGCGATCTACCGGGCGCGACTGATCGGTCGCGGCCCCGGTACCCACCCCGGCGACGACTGTCGATTCATTCTCTCGAACGGCGCTCCCGGAGGAACGCGATCCCTCGGAGAGACCCCCCACCCGAGATCGAGTCACTCTTCGTCGAGAACCGGCGGCGGCGGCGGCGGCGGCGGCGGCGGCGGCGGCGGCGGCCGCGCCACCGCGATCTTCCGCCTCGACCCCGAACCACTCGCTCGATGCACGCTCGGACTCGTCTCATCCGGGGGCTTCCGCGATTTCATCGCCTTCTTTTCCGCGATCTTGGACGGTTTCGCGGGTCTCGCCGTGTCGAGCGCCGGCGGCGGGACCCGTCCGCCAACTGTCACACGAAATACCTCAAATTTCTTTCTCATTGACGAAGGGTCGTTTGCGTTTGTCTGAAAGAATAACTTTCTTTTAAATATATAAAAAAAAAATTTTTTTTAAACAAACAAATAGGTCAAGGAGAACCTTCGCGCTCGATAGCAACAAGGACGCTGGATAGAAACTTTTTTTTTTCTTTCCTAAAGAACATTGACGAATGTTTGTTTGGGTTTCGAATAAAAATCGCGAGCGTTTCGTTCGTGCGAGCGAGCGCGCTTCGTCGTTGGAAGGTAGACGCGGCGGATCTTTGCGAGAGACTCCGGGAACTGCAGGCTCGTTTCGTCGAGTTGCGGTCAACGCGTATCCTCTCCCGCCTCTCGCGTCTGTCGCGATCAGGCGTGCACCGGGGATAGCTCGAGACAACGAGAGAGCACGACGGATGTTTCGTTGAATCGCGTTAGCCCGGTCAGCCGCGCGCGCGTTCGGTCAATCGTGATTCTCCCAGCTCTTCCGACCGAGTGAGAAAGAAAGGAGGCGCGCGGGGACGATCGAGACCGCGATACCGCGAGTCGTCTGGAAAAAATGGGCGCTCGCCGTTCGCTCAACGAGCGCGCGGGCTCGGTTACGACCGATCGGCGATGCGCGTTACTCGACGATCTCGGGATCCTTCCCCCTCCACCCTCGTCGTTCAACGCCCAAAAACATGTAGAAAAAGACTCTTTTCCGAGGTTGGCTCGCGATCGGCGGGCGTCTTTCCTCGGGTCAACGCGATCAATCTTGGACTCGCCTTGGAAGAGCAGCGTGGAAATTGCCCCCAAATTCGATGTCTCGATTCGAGGACGAGACCTACACCTACGGGGGATCGTGCTCGTGCTCGGGATTTATGCACTTTCAACGCTATCGACCGGCGGGGCCTATCCTCCTCGCGCACCTCCTCCTCCTCCTCCTCCGCCACGTTGCACACGTTCGAGCGAAAATCGGGTAGGTATCTCGGATCGCGCGATCCGAGAGGCGAGCCTCGAAACCCGATTCAAACACCTTTTTCCCGACATACTCGTGTGTCTTGTTCCTGCAATGTAAATTGGGCCACCGAGCGGAACAAACGAGACGTCCGTTTACACAAATTAGCCTGAAGGAAGAAAACGATTGCTCGAAGCGTCGCCGCGGTGCACGACCGTTTCCCATTTATTACGAATCACCTCAAATTACTCCTAATTGTGACGAGCACAAAAAAAAAAACGCCGCAGACTCTTCTTACTCGTTTGTCCATTCGTCAGTGGCGAGTTGAGCGATAAAAAAGTATAAAAAATTCAGTACAATTTTGAAAGAAAAGAGGTATGGACGAATTTGTAAAAAATCAAAGCAACAAGGAAAAGTCGTTTCACCGTTTCTTCTTTCACCGGCAACATCGCGATCGATCCTTGTACCGCCGCGTAACACGCGTCGAATCAGCCGGAGCCGCTCGTGACAAATTTGCAGGGCGGTCGGTCGAGGGACGGAACACGACCGACGCGATAATATACAAATTGCATCGTACCCGTTTCTCCTGCCTGGATCGGAGCGAAGAAGGGGCACGTTCCGGAGTCGTCGGCTTATTTTTCGCTACAAAAGTCCAACTTGAACAATCCCGCGGGCAAACGTTGTCAGCGTCGCGACCTTTCCTTCGGCTTTTTTTACTCCGACGCGCGGTAGCGCACGATCAACCTTTGTCCCGAGAAGCTCTTGTGGCGCGTTCACTGGGAGATCCTCCCCGCCGCCCCGACCGCTCGCCCGCGACCCTCCGGCCCTTCGCGTTGGCGCTTGATTCGTCCTCGTTCGCTCTTTGTTCCGAAACCGAGTTCTCGCGCGCACTCGCGCCTCAACCCCCCCCCCCCCCCCCCCCCCCCCCCCCCCCCCCCCCCCCCCCCCCCCCCCCCCCCCCCCCCCCCCCCCCCCCCCCCCCCCCGCCAAAACAAAAGACAAAAAAAAAAAAAAAAAAAAGCGACGCGACGATTCGATAATTTCGAGCGCGATACTATTTTCCGAGGTTTCTTCGGGGTTGTAGTCCCCCGTCAAAGAGACCACTGCCAACTGCCGCCGACGAAGCGAAGCGACGCCGCGCGGCGCGGCTACTCGTTAATCGTCGTCCAACGAAATTGAATTTGTACTCGGCGCGGGCCGATCAAGGCCGATCGCGCGTCCGTTCCCGGGTCTCGTCGTCACACTCGATTCGCGTCATATTTCCGACTCGAAGGAACAGCGGCCCGAGGAATCCGGGGTGCAACTCGCACGGGCAACGGGACCGGAATGAGACCGTCGCTCGTCGCAGCACGGAGAGCTTTCCCGCTTTCGATACGAGACGCTCCGAACGACCGTGCGGTGGTGGCGCGGATCCTCCCTTCGACCCGGCACCGCCGCCGCCGCCGCCGCCGCCGCCGCCGCCGCCGCCGCTACTCGCGGCTCGCGCGTCGCCGGACCGCGGGGCTTCCTTCCCCCCTCCCCCCCCCCCCGCCTCTTCGCCTTTCCACTTGCTTGGAAAGATCAATGGATGCTCCATTCGAGAGACAACGAGGAAGCTCCGTATAAACAGCTCGCGTTTCAACGCGTTTCAATTGTTTTCGAAGTCGTCGTGTTTTGCGCGTCGTCGTCTCCGCGCAACGCTCGCGGACCCAAACGAACCCGAAAAAACCATTAGCCAAACGAAGAAACGAGCCAAACTCGGACCAAAAAAAGAAGAAAAAAGTATCGCCAGCGGGATTCGATCCAGCGATTACGAGCATCGAACGCTACCCCGCCCCGCTGGACCAATGTCGTCGCGTACGGACTATCGCTGCTTGGCCGAACAATTGACACGAGCGCGCACGCTTCCCGTATCGACCACTGTGAACCGTTATTAATATTGAAAGGCAGGCACTCCCGATCAGGCGCGCCCGTTGAGCGCGCTTGGCCTCGAAATAATTATTACGTTTCGACGTTTACTCTCGTATCGCGACTCTCCGTGTCCGCAAGTATTTGTATGCCTTGGTGGAAAATCCACGATTTGACTCGTCGCCTTCGAGTCTTCGTTTCTAGGGATAAATGTCAAAGAAACATATTCTAGTGACGGTTTTTGCATTTTCCCGGTCCGAGTTTGTACTTTAGGCAAAAACTCGCGGGCACATTCGTAATCAGCGAAAAATTTCCGATCAAATAGACCCTTTTGACAGTTTTAAAACGGAAAAACAAAATTTCGACTCGCCCAGCCCCATTTTTCCAGAATCGGCAAAATCACGAGATTTCAAAAGGCCGTGGAGCGAGCTTCTTATACGCTATGGAGATTTATTTGGTGGGTTTGCAAACGCTTTTTGCCTGACTTGAATAATCGCGTTGGATTCTTGTCGATATCTCGCATAGTTTTTCCGGAAAGGCCACTTGAAAAATCGGAAAAAAAGAGGCAAAGGGGTATGTATGGAAAAATTGGCAAAAATCGACGGTCGAACTTTGAAAATCTGCCAAAAATCGAAAAATGATCAGATTTCAATTATAAAAAAAGCATTTTGAAGAGAAAATCATAACAAAGAGATCGAGCACAGAGTGCCAAATCCCAAAGGGTAAGAAGTTCTCGACGATTTAGTAAAAAAAACTTTTTTCGTGAGAAATCGATAAAAAATGTTGGATAAAAAACATTTTTCTAAACGATCCATTTCGATGTAATTGGATCGTCTGAGCACGAATCTACCATTATTTCGCCCAAAAGTCAAAATTTTCATGAAAACATCGTTAAAAAACTTGGAAAAACAGGTTTTTCAAACCTCACGGTACTGGTATGTCTATAGCGTAGGGGAGCGACGTCACCCATGCTCCCGTATACCTATATCGTGGGCGCGTTACGTCACCCGTGCACCCGTACACCTGTATCGTAGGTGCGTGACGTCGCCCGTGCGCCCGTATACCTATATCGTGGCGGTGTGACGTCACCCGTGCACTTGGTATACCTATATCGTGGCGGTGTGACGTCACCCGTGCACTTGGTACATCTATATCATGGGGGCATAACGTAACACTCCTAAATCGAATCGAACCCAAACAATCCTATATATGCAACAATTCGACTAGAAAAAAAAACAAAAAAAAAAAAAAAAAAAAAAAAAAAAAAAAAAAAAAAAAAAAAAAAAAAAAAAAAAAAACAAAAAATTCGGAAGCAGCATACACGAACCCGCGACCCAACGACCACGAGCATCGAACGCTAGCCACTCGACCGACAAACGTATGTTATTGCTATTACTATATACCCAGTATTTTCGGAATTTACGTCCAAACTGACCACTTTCTCGAAACGTAGTTTTTCGACTCATTTTCTCGAACCAGTTTTTTCAAGACATTTCCTTGAACCGAACGTTCGAGATGCAAATTTTTTTTTCCCTTCCAGTTTCTTTTCGTTTCTTCGGGATTGTTTGGGTTAGCTACGTTACCAACCAGTACTACCATCGCAGTTGCGTGCCAACCAATACTCGGAAGCTCTATATCCGCTACACCAGGGTCGTGACTTGACCCGTGTACTTGGTACGACTATATCGTAACGGTGTGTGACGTCAACCTCGTAAACCCAAACAAAGCCAAACGAACGATATATATTGCAGGACGTGTTAACTCAAACAAACAAAGCCATAGATAGCAGGGTATGTATAGTTTTGTTTGTTATTGGTTCTTCGGCAGATAAATTTATAAAAGTTTGCAAGCTGCCTTTCGTTTTGGTTTTCAAATGACTCACCAATAACTTGATAGCGCGGGTCGCATGATATCGATTATCGATTTTCCGGATCGCCTATTCTTGATCCTTGACAAAGAGATCCGAAGAGGCTGACACGTAGATGGAGAAAAGCTCGTGGCAGAATTGAGTGCGATGCTCTGCTACATTGTCGTCTGAACTTGGATGAGGAAAGCCTGGCGACCGCGTGCCCTTGGGTGCTTCTTCCAATATCA
>JAPYZJ010005845.1:0-10884 GCA_030522765.1 Ophioninae sp. B BG-2022a
CTTTTCGCCTCTGCACTTTTTGATTTTTTTTTTTTTTTCAAACGATATCGGCCTTCCAGGTAAATTCTCCGGATGACAATGGAGCTCTAATGGGAAATTGGTCAAACGATTTCGGAGGTGGGGTACCGCCCACCAAATGGATCGGTTCGATGAAAATCCTTCAGCAATTTTACAACACGAGAAAACCTGTCAAATACGGACAGTGCTGGGTTTTTTCCGGAGTATTGGCGACCGTTTGTCGAACCCTTGGAATTCCTTGTCGGGTAGTTACGAATTATTCGAGTGCCCATGACACTCAGAGCAGTCTCACCGTCGATTACTTCGTGGATGCTGAGGGAAAAGTCATGGAAGAACTTAACAGCGATTCTATTTGGTAATTTTTTCATATTTTTTTCACAACTTCAAAAATTCCAAAAATCGAAAAATTTCAACGAAAAAACATTCATATTTTTCGAAATTGAAAATTCTCTTGCTTGGTCCCAATGTAAATAGATATAAAAATAACCAGGCACTTTGTTTCTCTTTGATAAACTTTTTTTTTTCAACGAAAGCTTTTTTTTTCAACGAAAGCTTGTTTTTTTTTTTCAACGAAAGCTTGTTTTTTTTTCAACGAAAGCTTGTTTTTTTTTTCAACGAAAGGTTGTTTTTTTTTTCAACGAAAGCTTGTTTTTTTTTCGACGAAAGTTTGGTTTTTTTTTTCGACGAAAGCTTGTTTTTTTTTTCAACGAAAACTCGTTTTTTTTTTTCATTGGAAAAAGGAATTTCCATGTTTGGAACGAAGTTTGGATGCAAAGGCCCGATTTGGGCCCCGAATTCACCGGATGGCAAGTGATAGACGCGACTCCGCAAGAACTCAGTGAAGACGCTTATCGCTGCGGCCCAGCATCGGTTATCGCTGTCAAAAACGGCGAAGTTCTTCGTCCCTACGATAACGGTTTTCTATTCGCCGAGGTAAACGCTGATAAAGTCTTTTGGCGTTACAACGGACCGACGCAACCGTTGAAACTGATTCGAAAGGATATGTATGGGTAAGAGAATGAAAAATCTTTTGAGAATTGACAAATATCCTGAAAATTTGATTTTTCGTGGATTTTCGAACGGTTGAATGATTTTCAGAATTGGACAGATGATCAGTACGAAAGCGGTGGGAGAGTGGAAAAGAGAGGACATAACGCACACGTACAAATATCCTGAAAGTGAGTGAATTTTTTATTTTCAAATGGCAATTAAAAATACCAATCATAAATTGAATGAATCGATCAATTTGTGAAATTGAATTTCTAAAACGTTCTTTAAAAAACAAACCCAAACTCAAAAGCTGCAATTGACTACTTCCAATTAAAAGTAAAACAGATCTCGACATATAAAATTCAATATACATTGAAATTGTTGATAATTATTGATTTAAAAAAAACGATCCGAAAGTATCAATTAAATTCGAAAATAGAGACATTTTATTTGTTCACAAGTTGGAACAATAATTGACAAAAATTCACTAAAGTACACTCCAATATAATCGAATTTGATTTCGATTATTACAGAAAAAAGAAATTAAATTTCAAGTGTTAATTTATTATCAAAATTAAATTTTAAACACTCGAATTAAAATTAAATTTAAACACTTGAATTAAAAATTAAATTTAAACACTTGAATTAAACATTAAATTTAAACACTTGAATTAAGTTTCAATTAAATTTCAAACACTTAAATTAAAATTTCAAGTGTTAATTTATTATCAAAAATCAGCTATCCGTAACATTGACAAAACAGTTGGTGCAAACCCAAACAAAACGTCAATAAAGTACACGTCAATATAATCAAATTTGACTTCGATTTTTACAGAAAAAAAAATGAAAATTTCAACTGTTTATTTATTTTCAAATCAGCTATCCATAATGTAAAATTCCAAACGTAAAAAAAAGACTGAAAAATTAAGAAAAAAAAAACAATAAAAATAACGACATAAATCGCGCCTGAAGAATGATTAACCTCCCGACGTTGATGCGCGTAAAACCGTACGAGTTGCGCCTGACGTATGATTTACCGTTCGGCGTTGCAGAGTCGGACGAAGAGAGGGCTGCCATGCTCAAGGCGCTTCGTCAGAGCGAATCGCTCTTCAGTCGTTACTATCTGAACGAGGAATTCAACGACGTTATGTTCAACTTTGAATTGCTCGACGATATCGTTATAGGCGAACCCTTCAGGTAACAACGAAGTATTCCAGTGCGCAAAAAAAAAAAAAAAAAAAAAACTTTATCATTTTGCTTTCGCCAGGAAAAAAAAAGAAAAAAACTTTATCATTTTGCTTTCGCCAGGAAAAAAAAAGAAAAAAATTTTATCATTTTGCTTTCGCCAGGAAAAAAAAAGAAAAAAATTTTATCATTTTGCTTTCGCCAGGAAAAAAAAAAGAAAAAAATTTTATCATTTTGCTTTCGCCAGGAAAAAAAAAATGGTGATCGAAGGAAACGGCAATGACGTTTCGGACGATTGAACGTTTTATGTTGCTTATCGATTTTTTTTGCAGTGTCGTGTTGCTCATGAAAAATCGAAGCAGCGAAGCGGAATATACGGTTTCGGTAATATTGCGAGTCGAAGTCGTACTTTATACCGGACGCGTTGGTGATCCGATAAAAAGATCGGAAACCGAACGTTTGGTTCGACCCGGTGACGTCGAAGAAGTGAGGCTCGAACTCTCGTGGGAGGAATATGGCCCCAGACTGTTGAATCAGTGCGCCTTCAATATCGCCTGCCTCGCCGCCGTCAAGGACACCAACTTTGAGTACTTTGCGCAGGATGACTTTCGAGTTCGAAAACCGGACATTAAGATCAAGGTAAAAATCGCTGTGATGGCTTGTAATTACTTTTATTCAAAGTATCTTGGTTGTCAAAAAGAAAAACGAAATTCTTTCCGGCTCCTTTGAGATGCATTGGGGCGGGGAAAAAGAGCCATCAATCCCTCAGGTGTTCCAGCCTTATATACTCTTTAGAGAATATACGACGTCCTTTAGTTTACAGTTTAATCGAATGCACCGCGGAAAAATTTGATTGACAAAAAAATTAAAAAAAGGAAATCATTTTTTTGGGGTTAGAGTGAGAGAAAAGATTTTATCGAATTTAGCAAATTTTCGTTAAAATTATTTCGAGATCTAAATATAAATTTTTCTGGTTGAAATTATTTTTTTTTGTAAAGAATTGGAATATTTGTATTGTTAAGGTACAAAATCGTCATAGTGAATTTAAAAGTTCATTTTTGATCATTTTATTGAGTACAGTTTCTTCATTTTACTGAGTTTAATCGAATGCACCGCGGAAAAAAATTTGATTGACAAAAAATTAAAAATAAGGAAATCATTTTTTTGGGGTTAGAGTGAGAGAAAAGATTTTATCGGTTTTATCAAATTTTCGTAAAAATCATTTCGAGATCTAAATATAGATTTTTCTGGTTGAATTTTTTTTTGTAAGGAAACGAAATATTTGTATTATTAAGGTACAAAATCGTCATAGTTAATTTAAAAGTTCACTTTTGATAATTTGATTGAGTTCAGTTTCTTCATTTTACTGAGTTGATGACTATTTTTAAATATCTTCATTTTTTGATAATTTCCATTTTTTAATTATTTTCATTTGGTAAATAATTTTACTCAGTTAATTCTTTGATAATTTTCGCTAAAATAAAATATCAATTTTTTTTTAGGTTAGTTGCGATAAAATTGAATATTTTGAGTATTTTTTTAATCTTCGTACGTTTTCTTATATTCGATATTTTTTTCGTCTCTTTCACAGAGAGAAGGAGAAGCAACGGTGGGTAAAAAGCTCGAAGCTTCAGCCGGATTTACGAATCCTCTGCCGATCGCATTGAGAAAGGGTAAATTTTTGATCGAGGGTCCGGGTCTCGACGAGCAATTGAAGATAAAATTATCAGAGAACGTGGAGCCTGGCGCGGAGGCTTTTTGTACTTTTTCAATGACTCCAAAATTGCCGGGGAGAGCAACGATAGTGGCTAAGTTTTATTCGAAGGATCTCGAGGACGTCGATGGTTTCGTGAACTTTATGGTCAAGCCGAACGATCCGACATTTGATAACGAGATCCCTTAGGGGAATAAAAACTTTAGGATAAATTTACAAATGTGCCATTGTGTCATCTCGATTGTCGTTTTATAGCGAAAAAAGAGAGTGTCAAAGTTTCAATTGGCTCGTTATTCGAGCTGCGAATTCGACGAACGAATTTATTTATTTCTCGTTGTGTACAGAAAAAAAAAAACGATTTGTCGCCCAGTCGCCAACTGGATCGAAACTATGCGTACATTTTTTATTTGATCTTTTTTTTTCTTGTTTTTTCTTTTCTTTATTTTAATATTTTAATTATTTTTGTTTCTTTATTTTATTTTTTTAATTTATTTTTATTTTATCTTTTTTTTTTCTTCTTTTTTATTTTCTATATTTTAATATTTTTATTATTTTTATTTCTTTATTTTATCTTTTTATTTTATTTTTATTTTATCTTTTTTTATTTCTCTCATGAGCTAAATCCCATTCGATCATCAAGAAACTACCCCACGTTTTTTTATCTACCTTGCCATACCTTCACGTTTTTCCATTCCACCAAAAAAAAAAAAAAAAAAAAAAAACCCCACCCCAAATTCCCACAACCAGAATTGACCAGCGAACCAAATTCATTTCCCCCAATTAATCACGATCTCGACGGAGTTCAACTGCATCTTAAACACACGAGGAAAACGTTTATCGACTCGATCGGTAACATAGAAAAAATATACCGAAAACCAAGTATCTTTGTCACGCTGCTTGAGAAAATCGTAAAAGCCAGGATACGACTTATGCATAAATTCGTGATCAGAGTTGTCAGAAAGGGAAATAAGTCCAGATGGATTGTAAAAGGGAGAGGGGGGAAGGGAGGGGGGGGGGTTTGATCGGGCACTGCGTGATATCAACGAGGCATAATCGAGCCACAAGCTCTGAGGCCATACTCGATTATTTGAATTAAAAAAAAAAAAAAACTTTTCTTCATTCGGTTGGACATTGGGTTAGCGCGTAACGTCTAAACGAATGATGATGGAGCCGCACGCTTATAACCGGGCATTGACGCGGGTCTGTGCATCATCATCCGGGAAATTAATGTTGAAATATGCGCGAGAGACCGATGAATGATAAGCAAGCATTTGGAGAGCCAAGAAAAATGAAGGAAACGATGCGAGACCGGGAGAGAGAAAAAAGAGAGAGACAGAGAGAAGAAGAGAGAGAAAGATAGCTAGATATATAGAATTTATTATGCCCCAGCAGACTTTCGGGCAAAAAATGTAAATACAGTAAATAATTCAAAAAGAAAAATAATAATGATAATAATGATAATAGTAATAATAACAATATAATAATAATAGTAAATAATAGTAATATTAATAATAATAGTAGTAAACGGAATTGGTGAAAAATAATCAGAATTAATCCTTGTGAGCAGTAAATAATACAAAAAGAAAAATAGTAATGATAATAATGATAATAGTAATAATAACAGTATAATAATAATAGTAAAAAAAATAATAAAATTATAATTTTTAAATTATAAAAGCAAAAAAAGTAAAAATTTAAATTATAAAAGTAAAAATAAGTAAAAATTTAAATTATAAAAGTAAAAATAAGTAAAAATAGTAATAATATTAATAAAAATAATAGTAATAATAATGATAGTAAACGGAATTGGTAAAATGAGAGAGAGAGGGAAGGAAAGAGAGAGCGAGAGAGAAAAATTGGAGAAACTGAAGAGTATCGTAGGAGAGACTCCACAGTGAGATATGTCTAAATACATAAAAGCCTGACGTGTGATGGACGTCTCTAGTTTGGATCTCTGTCTACGGGGGTCTCTGAGGAAGCGAACTGCAAATCGCCCCGAGAGGGCACTACGATCGCCCAACTCGCGGGGTTTCTCGCTCGTAAGAGAAAAAAGAGAAAAAAAGTCGAAAAGGTTGCCAGAGGGGCAGGGGGAAGGAGGGGAGAACGAACGACAGAGACGGAGGATCCGGGACACCCCGCTACGCGCCATGCATCAACACCCAACATCCATTCCATTATTATACCTCATCAAAATAACAAACACACGCCCAACTACTACGCTAAACCAACATTCTTTGTTGGCCTCTGGTCCTTCGTATTTATCAAAAATTACCATTTCCCACTACGCTCGACATCGAGCTCAATAACACCTACTTGGAAAAACCTAGACGCGGGGGTGAATTGGACACTCGGAGGGAATAGGGAAACGAGGAAGGTCAAACGAGTTTTAACAAAATTTGACATTGTTTGGGTTTGTTTGGGTTTATTGAAAATGAATTTTAGAGTGGTAGGGTTGGATCCTAGTGAATGTATGAGGAGTTGTATTTTATGGCTGATAAAGGATTTTTATGGAAATTCGAGACAGGTTGATAATTAGTATTTATTTTTGGAGAGGAATTTATATTCTAGCTGTGTGAACGATATTTTTAGGATGAGAACAGCGAATCGAAATTTTTATTGTTTTTAATCCATTGTTTTTTTTTTTTTATTTAATGACTTCATGATGTCACAGATTTTATATTCGAAAAAAGGGTTGTCTACGCTATAGGTATTTTTTATTTAAAGATCGATTTTTTGTTGACATTTTTTTGCCATAGAGAAAGAGAGAGAGAGAGAGAGATGATGATGATGATGATATGGTTTATTATGCCCCAATCGCAAATTTCGGGCAAAAGAAAAAATAACAATTTAAAACATAAACTCAACATGATAATAAGTACAGAATGATATAATGATAGCAACTTAAAGATAACAGAATGAGAAAATAAAAACAGAGAATGATAATAATAAAGGTAATGTTATATAATAAGGAAAACAAGAAAGAAAATCAAAGTAAAGATGAGATAAAAATAAAGTAAAATAAAAACATAGTAAACCTAACAATAAGACAGAGAGAGAGATGATGATGATGATGATTTTATTATGCCTCAGTAAAAAAACTTTCTAAAAATTATAGAAAAACAAAAATGTTTAAAAAAAGGATATAAAAATTTAACAAAATATTAACTAAATAACAATACAACAAAAATACAAAAAAATGAATTTTATACAAATATAAACAAAAAAAACGAAAAATGTGTGAGAGAGAGAAACAGAGAGAGGCAGAGAAAGGGAGACCTAGAGAGAGAGAGAGAGAGAGAGAAAGAGATATCCGGAGAGCAAGAATTTCACGACGACGAACAGAGATGGCGCGAGAGTACGTTTTTCGAGCTACCTTCCACACCAGGGTGACGATGAAACTTGGTGAAGTAATTCTGAGATAACTGAGGCGTCGAAAAAATGATCTTCTCTTTTCCAACGTAAAAATAATTGTACTACTTGGTTCGTTCCAATAAGTGGTCTCTTTTTAGCCTCTATTTAGTATATATGTAAATATATATATATATATTAGACTTGACCCGTACTCCTGAGTATTTTTAATACTGCCAAAGGCTCTGTTTAATGGCATCTGATTTTTAATTGTCCGAGGCTCGCTGGTGAAACGAGAGAGTTAACTCTCTCGCGGAACGATTAAAAGGCGACGAAAACGAATCGGGATTTTACGACTCTTAGACTTTTTCCATATCGCGAATGCTCGAAATTGTACATTTACACGTATAGGTATCCATATATATATATGTGTGTATTTATATCCATACACACGAGAGGATTGATATAATTGTATCGCGAAGAATTTGATTGTTCTCTCCAATCGAATGGATCACAATTCCATTATAATTACAACGTTATCGAGGCGAAAATAAATCCTTGTATAGAGCCAAAGTTACAGAAGCAACGGCGACACGTTAGATTCATCGGACGTCGATATAGTCAACGTTTAAAAATTGCTCGACAAAAAAAAAAAGAAGAAAAACGATACCGAAGTCTTTCGCTCTGCTCGCACCGGTAAAGATTTATTACAATCATTCATCACACGTTTTTCGACAAGTTGCTTCGAACACATAACACACCAGGGTTTAAAATCGATAATAAATTATCGGTTAAGAAAGACGATTAATAGAAACGAATCGAGAATAAAATTTGTTTAGCATTGAAGAAATTTATCGTTTCGAATTGATCATAGACCGTGACATTTCGGGTTATCCTGAGCGTCGAGCGACGAGGGAAAATTTTTTGCAAAATTTGCAAAAAGGGGAATTGCGATTATTAATATTTATCGGTAATTGGAAAAATTCTTAGGTATTAATGAGGCACTCTGAGATATTGAAATCTCTGGGGTTGGACTGCAACGAAAATTATCGGCGTTTTAATTTTAACTTTTTTAAATGAATTTTGAAAATTTTTTTTATTGAATTTTGAATCATCTTTTTATTGAATTTTTAATCATTTTTTTTATTGAATTTTTAATAATTTTTTTTATTGAATTTTTAATCATTTTTTTATTGATACATTTAAACAACGAAAATTGAACGAAGTTGGCTGACAATTTCGACTGGATTTTCGTTGAAAGTTCACTGAGTGTTCTCGAAAAAATTTTGGATAGCGAAAAATGGAAAATTGAGGGTTTTTCTCGAGTTTCCATTGAAGCAATTTTCAGCATTGATTTTGTCGAATCAATCGATCCGGGTAGACGAATTGTGTCATTGGTCGTGTTAATTTTCGATTCGTGGATTTTAAGAACGGAGCCAATTAGGGAATTCGGTAGTCGAGACGTCGCGATCGTGAGGATTTTAACGATTCTTGAGATAATTTACGAACCGTGTCCCGGATACACACTCGTCCTCGAAAAAGCAACGAAGATGAGTCCTGGGGACGAATTCGATTTTCTAGTGATGGAAGGCTATAAAAGTTGGCTGGTAACAGGTCCAACGTGTCAATCGGAGCGACGGACGCGGATATATCTTTTCGATCGATCGAAGCCGTCGGGACTTCTACATGTACCAAAAAAAAAAAAACGTTTGATGACTTGGGATCATCCCGGACTATCTTCGCGACGGTTTTGTCCACAGGGTTAACCATCTCGGACTGATTTTTATGCAAAGGTAAATTTTGGCGAGTCATTCTCTTTTAACCTCAAATGATCACCGATACCTACAATTATTGTTATTATTCCAAACCTAACCTCTCTTTCGACCCTCTATCTTCTATTTCTCAAAAATCACTCTCGAGACTTCTCACACGAACGAGAAGAGAAAAATTCGATCGAATAAAAACGAATTCCTCGCACACCTCCAAAAGCCAAAAAAAAAATACGTCAATCCCAAAACCGAAGATCGAAGAGACAAAATTCCTCTTCGTCAATTTAGAACGAACGCGAAAAGTATCGACGTAGTATAAATTTACCAGTAAATGAAATTCTTCAATAAATAATTTATAAATAATTCAGGAAATAATTTGAAATCAAAATCACCTACAATTAATAAAATTCTCCAATAAAAGAAATAATTTGAAATCAAAACCACTAATATCCCCGAACTAGATTTGATTTGATTTTCAAAAAAAATATTTTTAGTATAAATTTAACAATAATTGAAACTCTCTAATAGAGTAATTGAAATCAAATAAATAAATAAATGTATAAATAATTATAAATTAAATAAACAATTTGAAATAAAAAATAAATAATTTGAAATCAAAGATAAATAATTTGAAATCAAAGGTAAATAATTTGAAATAAAAAATAAATCACTTGAAATCAAAGATAAATAATTTGAAATCAAAAATAAATAATTTGAAATAAAAAATACCTACAATAAAGTAAACTAACCACGAAAATGTATCTACCTATACGTTGACACATTTTTCGACGCCTGATTGTGAAACTTCGATACGAAATGTGACAGCTACGAGCCTCGAAACGATCTTCTTCAAATCTGTAACTCTCTCACATCCGATATACGCGTCTAAAAAAACTGGCAAAATCAACATTGTTTAAAGTGCATCAGTCTGGAGGCTACTTGGATTGATGGAATGGTAATTAAAAAAAGGTGGTCGAAATTCCTCATCATTCTCAAAATCTATAATTTGAGGGCTTTCAAAATGACGAAACGAAAAAGCATAAATAAAAATAATAAAAAATAAAAATAAAATATTCGAAGCAATGTAAATTATGTTCGCGCCATAAATTGGTTCGATATTTTGACACGTTTTCATCTTATCTCGTAAGATCAAGGCGGACACTTTCTCACCCGGAGTCCATTATCTTCCCGCATCCAAAAACGAGTTAAGGATCGAAAACGAAAAAAGCATTTTTCTTGCATATAGATATATGTATATAAAAAAGGCCTCAACGAAGATCTATCGATAGCAGAGACGAGAGTCACAGTTCCATGGAGAAACGTCGTTACTATCGAGAACTCGACGATCATCGAGATATTGCCTCGGTGTCTCGAAACGCGCACCTGCAACCCCGAATTCTCGCGCGATCATCCCGCAGACCCGGCAGATGCGCGAGACCGCGTCGACGCGATCACTCAACGCATTAACGTCGATTGTTTTTTTTTTTCCTCGCGAAGCGCGCTCCTTCATCACGAAAATTCTCATTATCGAGCCAATACGATCTACATCGAGTTCAAAATTATCCGGATCAATTTGCTGAAAAATATTGATCGAAAAAAGAGCGTCCGAAAAAAGTCGAAGTTTTCAGCATTGAAACTCGACAATTCTTCATTTTTTTTGCTTGTTTATTTTTTTGATAATCAAAAGTCTCATTTTGTGTTTTTTTTTTGAAATTTTCTTTGAATATAGTTACGACAAAATCCCAATAAATCGAAATTTTGAATTTTTCTGTCCTCGAGCTCGGTTGACAAAATGTGAATTTTTGAAAAGAATTAAAAGAACTCGTTCAGTATCTTAAAGCATCAATTAACGATTATTAA